>PVIA01003520.1:0-165764 GCA_004024845.1 Tonatia bakeri | reverse complement strand
AAGGGGGGTAGGATGGAGGGTAGGAGATGGGAATGGCTGGGCTGGGGTGGGTGGGAGTGGTGGGAGGCAAATGGAGACAACTGTACCTGAACAACAATACAAAAATGTGAACAAAGAAACAAATTGTACTGGAATTAATGTATTTAGATTAAAATATCAACTGTATAAATAAAAGAGAGGGGAGGGTAAAATATACACTTAGAAATTGTTAAGGTAGCAAATCTTATATCTAAATTTTATGTTTCGTTTAAATTTTATTTTATGTGTTTTTTGCTCTCAATAAAAATTAAAAAGAAAAAGAAAACAAATGAATCTAAAAAACAAAATAAACAAAGAAACTGAACAGAAACAGAAATAGGTAAAGAGAACATTTTGACAGTTGCCAGATGGGAGGGGAGTTGTCACAATGCATGAAAGAGGTGAAAGAATTAAGAAATACAAATAGGTTGTTATAGAACAGTCATGGGGATGTAAAGTACAGCATAGGGAATATAGTCAATAACTAATAACTATATATGGTGTCAGATGTATGTGAGATTATTGGGATGATCACTTAGTAAATTATATAGTGTCTAATCACTGGGGTGTGCACCTGAAACTAATATAATATTGGATGTCAACCAAAATTGAAAAATAAAAAATTATTTAGAAAAAACAAAATAAGATTTTAAAAAGGGGACAAAAGTTCTGTATTTCTTCAGGCTTCTAATGTGAGTTAATGAGAATATAAATCAAAACCACTAAAACTATTAACACTTGTGAGTTGGGCACTGACTCATTGCAGTGTCTTAAAATGGATAACCTTCTCAAAACTGCATATGCATATTTCTAACCATGCCACCAGCATAAGCAACCTTTGTGTGACAGAGAGGAGAGGGCAGTTTCTATGGGGGTGGGAAGTAAGTAGGAATTGTAGGAAAGGAAAGAAATCTAACTCGGGAACCTTGAAAAGTTAATTTGGAAACTTTTGTTAGTGACTTTGGACTTCATTAAACTCCATGTATCACTATAGCAGCATGATCTCAACAGTTTAAAAGGTATTTGTCATCAGTGAAAGAAAAACATTATTTTTAAAGGAGTAAAAAGATTGATGCATCACTGTGGACTACTTAAGCCCCACGCAGTTTCAGTCTTCAGTATTAATCTAAATGTGATGGCTTTTGCATACAGCGCATAATTAAACATTTTCTTTTCAGAGCTTTATAGAATCCCCATATGTTTTTAATGGCATCATCTGAATGTTTTTCTTAATAATTCTGGCAGCCTGCTCCTGAATCTTCAAGTTTGTTTTTTGTTCCTAATATCTTTTCTACAGAGGCTGCATTGTGCCAAAGATTGAATCAAGCTCTGAGAGCCCCATCGTGGAGAAAGACATACACACTGACTCACATGCTCACACTCTGCTCTCTCTTCACTCTTCATTTGCCATTGGTATTGCTATTGGCACTGGGGAAAGATGTGTGAGAAAGAGAAGGCAAGGGAAGAACACAGGGCTCTGTGTCACAACCTCACCCCACCACGTGGCATGGCCCCTTTCTCTTCAGTCCTGGGACTTTGCTAACTCATGTCTGCCTGCCTGTCTGCTATGAGTGTTTGGTGAGCAAACGTAGGCGTGTGCATGCCGATGGGGTAAGATGACCTCGGCGGCTATAATATATGGTCTGCCTGGCATCCCGGGACTGGACATACATAATTTGCTGACTCAATGCCACTGCCTCATGGGAACAAACTTTCTCTTTTTGAGCAGTGGTCCATTTTCTGAATCAAAGCCCTTCAGACACAACCAATAAAACTGAAGTAATGAAACGTTCACCATTTGGCGTAGTCAGCCACCTTTTGAGCTGTAAATCAGAATCACTTCCATTTCAGGTGGTATAAATGCAACCCAGTTATCAGGCATACATCCAGGAGGGGACATCGGGATATAATAATAACCTGAGATCCTAATATCCATGTCTACCCAGGACTACCGCCCATAGTCTCCAACACAGAATGTAAGAGCCATTACGTGAAGAACAAGTAAATCAAACAGAAGAATGTGCCCCATTGTTGTTCAAATGTAGCCCTGAATTTGCTTTATCCCAACATAAATTTAAATTCTGGAAAGTGACAAAGACTATAAATAACTCACATTTGAATCATAAGTCTCCTTTAGATTGAGTGTTTGAACTCAGGTCCAAGTTTCAAAATATAATTTTTTTTAAAAAAAAGTGTTCTCACACTCTTACTATATTTGTCATCTTGAAACTGATGATGTGAATGAACAAAATGGAAATAGCAACCAAAACGGCTTCCTTATGCTATTTTCCTCATTGAACTTCATTTATTTACAGATGGCCAAGTGGCTAGGAAGGCATTTGAAACCCTCCTATTATTAAGAACCGAGC
This sequence comes from Tonatia bakeri, assembly GCA_004024845.1. NCBI lineage: Eukaryota > Metazoa > Chordata > Mammalia > Chiroptera > Phyllostomidae > Tonatia > Tonatia bakeri. The sequence goes on along the minus strand of PVIA01003520.1, from coordinate 163,377 downwards.
TTTATCAAAAATTTCAAAGAACTGGTTTGTATTTCAGAATTCCACAGATGATGTGCCTTAAATAGAAACAACCACCTTGGAAAGTCTTAAAACATATGTAGGCAAATAAGGGCAGAAACAAATTATCCAGGAATGGGAATGCTAGGGCTTTTACTGGTACTTCTAACATTTGTTGTTGAAACTTGACTGAAACAACAATAATCTTTAATGGCCTCTCTTTTAATGGTTCCCAGTAAACAAAAATAATTTTCCCTGCTTTTTCTTCCATCTAAATTGCTGTAGGTGAATTTATAACGTGGTACATATAATAAAAAAGAAGGTCGTGGGAATGAAGTGACTGAACAAAAATAAAAAGCTAAGGGTTAGGAAAAGAAATCGGTTGCCTTGCCTCCTCATCCAGACACCATTTCAGCAGCTGGTCCCCCCATCCTGGCCAAGGAAGGGGCTGCCAGAGACCAAAGTCACAGGGTCTAATGAGCTCACAGTCCAATAGAAACAGTCACTTCAGGACTCCTATGGGGAACCCTCACAGCTATGCAACCTTGGTTAAAACCCAGAAGATATTTCTTAAAAGGCTCTGAGTCATAAACACCAGCAGGACAACTTCATATGTACCCAAAATCTGATTGAGGGGCCTTTCTTATCCTTCCAGGGCAAACTACATGCATGAACACAGCTTGGTGGCATCTCCACATTTGAAACAACCCTCCTTCTAATTCCATCGCCACCACCAAGGCTCCCCACACCCAGACCTCAGAGTACCTGCCCTCACAGAGTTAATCTGTGGGGACTGTGATGATAGGCTGCATGCCTCCCGCCCCTTCCCCAGCATCTGAGAATCACTCAGTACAGATGACCCCCACTTGTAAGTCTGAGAACAATTCTCCATCCAAGCAATGAGGAATTTCAAGAGCCCTAAGCTGGTAGCTAGTAGGGCCTGATTTTCGATGGCTTTCCTTTGGTTTTAGGAGTTCAGTATTAACCTTACTCATCAGAATGGAGCAAGGCCCCAGCCTCATATCTTAGAGCAAATAGTGATTCCTGCTGTGTACTTGCACACTACCCAAGTTCCTCTAGGCAAACATTTGCTGGGTACCACCTGATGTCAGCCACTGTGCTGGGCACAGGGGAAAAGAATGAGATAGGGCACTGCCCTTGCTCTCAAAGAACTCACAGCGGAGAGAAGGACAGAGATATATTATAAGTACACTTATAAGTGTTCTAATAGATGCAGAAACAGTTGGTAGGAAAAACAAAAGTGGGGGGTTGCTAGGTACACTGGGGGGAAACCAAGAAAATGTTCACAAAAGAGGTGGCATCTGAGGCAGCCCTTGAAGGCATTCATGTGGTAGAAAAGGCAGAGGGACGGAGGAAAGTCAGAGATGCAAGGAGGGCACTTGAGCACAGAGCACAGCACGTACGAAGGTGACCATGCTCCTCAGACTTCCATGTTCAGACAAAGCACTTCGGGCTACTGCTTGAAATCCAAACTGCTAGTCCTCACTCTCAGATTCTGCTTCTGTTGGCTAATATGGAGATCTGGAGTTGCATCTTTCACATGGAAAAAGATTTCAGGTCATAGTTGGAGAAGCGTCTGGCCAGGGTCACCAGGTGCATGGTGTTTGAGGGATGAAGAGAAATTCCGAGGGAAAAGAGCATGGCCTGGGGGGTGGGAGATGAGTTGATAAATAAAGCTGGTCAACCAGATGTAAGACACTAGCAAGTCTTCCAGGCCCCTGAAATTCTGGGCAGCTTTGGACACCAAGAGCTGCCCTCCAAGCTGCACAAGGCCTGGATCCGGTCTGCACAGCTGTGACCTCTTAGGTGTCCACAGCACAGCGTTAGGAAGAGGGGAAGGAGACCAGCCTGAGCCCAGACGGCCCAATGTTTCAGTCCCAGTTCTGCCACTCCCTGTGTTCTTTTGGCAAGTTATTGCAGCACGTTGGGGCTCAATTTTTCCTCTGCTAAGTGAGAATGATACCACCAACATGCCAAGGTTACTCTAGAGATTAAATGGTGAGACACACAAGCAATGCCTGTCTCAGTACCTTACACTTAGTATTTTTTAAATAAAAATTTAACTACAATATCTAACATTTATTGAAAAAGCAGGTCAACAGTGAAAAAGAAAAGAAAAAAGTTTCTGATTCAGATTCATGGCTTGTCTGCATGAAGAAGATACAGAATTTCCTCAAGACCGAGTCTCCCCGGCAAGATACCAGACAACCCTTGTAGGTCACCTTGTCTGTCAGCACTTCAGATCTCAGGCTTGTTCTCCCATTTTCCAGGTCCCATCCCAGATCTCCAGCCTCTCTCTGGAGCTGGATGCTCCCTGGACCGACACAGTTCACCTACCCACCATCCCCATCAGCAAGCCTGACCATTTCTCATAGGCTCTGCCTCTTGTGATCACACCAAGTCCCAGACCTCTCCCAGTACCACAGTCATTATTCATGAGGGCTGGCACTGTGCCTGAAAATGATTAATTTATCTGCTGAAGATACACTGAACTGACGGTCCCGAGAGGCTCCTGATCTCTGCGGTATAAACAAACCAAAACAGAGAAAGAGCATCCCTGGTACTGAGGATGGTAGATAATTTTATTTTGAATCTCCTCATTATATGAAAAATAGTGTGTCTATAAATTCCAAGGATGCTTTCAAGACATTTTCCTCTCCCTTTCCTCATTTGACCCTCTCCAGGACCTTGTAACAGAGGCAGGATGGTTCTGCCATTTTACAGATGGAAAAATATTGAGCTCCAGAGATATTAGCTGCCTTAGTCCAATGGCCTTTAAACTATAAACTTGAACCCAGGCCTCTGACTGCTGGTACATGCTCTCCATTATTCTACATCTATTCCTTCTCATTTTCTGCTTACTTTGACCTTCATGAGGAGAAGTAATAAATGTTCATGGGTCCAACTCTTCTACGTAAAAGATTCAAGTTTTTGAACCATGTGACAATGAAGCCCATATAGAAATATAACCTGACAAACAGCTGTATTAGTCTATTTCTTAAGAAGAGACCATTCATTCTAAAGCCACTGAAGAACCATTTGAGTTCTTTCCTGTACCAATTGCAAGTGGGTTTGGAGCCACGGCTGTCACCATGGTGGAGTAGAAGGAACAAGTTGGGATCAGAAGAATCTGGGTTCACAAGCCTGACTTTGCCACTCAACCAGTTTCATGATCTTGAGCAAAAATTCTCAGTCTGATTTTTTTTTCCATCTTTAAAATGGCAATGACCTCTAAAATCCAAGCAAGATTGTAAGGCAACAAATACCACAAGCCTAGTTCAGTAATCACAGAGAGGTCCTTAACCATCGTTAGTCCACTTTCTCTAGACAAGTACTATAAACTGTAATGTGCATGAGAATGTCTTAGAACACAGCTGCTGAGAATTCATCAAAACACAGCTTGCTGACTTGCCCCATCCTCCAGGTTTCTGATTCAGTAGGTCTGGGGTGGAACCTGAGACTCTACATTTCTAACAAGTTCTTCCAGGTGACATTGATGCTGAGGCTGACGCTGCTGGGTCCAGGAATCGCACTTTGAGAAACACTGATCTCAAGCCAGACGAGGTGTCATGTTAATCATGCAGATAGAAGTCACTAGGTAGAAATCTTTACCCATAACAGCCACGCAAAATCACTAACTCACAAACAAAGCCAGCTAGGAAAACAGAAAGCCAAAGATGGCCATAATCCTGACTCTTTCATGGATACTGTGTCGTAGACTCTTCAAGGTCAGAAGACTCTGAGCTAAGTAAATACTTTGTCTACAACTTGTGATCCCTGTGAATTCACTTCAGAAATTCCTACACAAGGATATCCCATCTCTACTCCTAGAAACTTGGCTTCCTTATCAGCAGTCCCTTAAAATCACTGAGGGCAACCAGACTGGTGCTTATGAAACCCAGCATCACAGTCTGATTGAGGCTGCTCGATGAAAGAACCAGGTGCCCTCACAAAGATTTCTGTACCACCAGCACCTCAGTCACTTCACCCCCTCTCTGATGCACACGTGCGAATTTTCAGACTGAGGTTCTTTCAGGAATGCAATTAGAGCAATCATTCAAAAGATGTACCAGCAATTGCTCATTTTTACACCTAAACATTTTTCTTACAGGGAGTGGCAGATTTTGCTTCAATGAAAGGAAGAAAATAACAACAAAACCCCAGAAAATACATTACATGAAGGTGGTAGAGATAGTATATTCTCTTTTGTTTCCAGATATGAAGAATACATAAAAATGTGATGAACGGGCACTGGCATATATATTGTTCTGTTCTTGTGAAGAAATTTGTAATTTATCTCTATTTTGTTGCAGCCAGATTCCACTGAGTCATCAATTTCCACTGCATTATCCAATGCTCAGCTCGGGAAGAATATTAAGCAGCCACCAGATTCTGAACTTTGCATTTCCTCACATTTGGTCCCTCACTAATCAAGCTTTGTTTCCCTGTGATTATATATATATATGTCTCAGACCCTGGAATCAACTTTCTTTGTTTTATCAAGACCTGGTGTATAGTGCTTCTGATTTATCATTTTTACAACAGTCTCTTCCCTGCGGGCTCCAGGTTGCGATGGTGGCATTGCTACGATTTATGGTGGGGATCTTTGACGGAAAATGTATGCTCCTTTTGATTTTCCTTCTTCTCAACACCTGGTTCTTATTTTCTCAACTCTAGCTTGTGCCATTTTAAGCATTATTTACCATTTGCTGAAATGTATCAGTTTATTTGGTGGAGATGTGTAAGAGAGAAGATGGATTTTTACAGTGGGCTATGATTTTTCCTCTTATCAACCCAATGCTGTTTTCTGTGGGGTTTTTTGGGTTTTTTTTTTTTTACATTTTCTTCTGTTGTTAGGAACCTGGAGTTCATATTTATCTCTCACTTGTTTCTCCTTATCTGCCACCAGAAAAATGCAGGCTGGTGAGTTTCCTCAGGAAGGTATTTGAATTCTCTGGGACTCACTCTGCAGGTGACCACCTCCCTTCCAACCTGGAGGCATTATTTACTACTTATGAAGGCTCCGCCCCCTCCAAGACCCAGAGCTAAGCTAATTTTTCCTTCTGAGTCTGAGAACGCTTCAGAATAATTTGGCAAAAGGTAGAGCTTCCAAAGGCTGCTAGAAATTCATTTGCCAATATTGAAGATAACTTGAAAAGCTGATAATGAAATAAACAAAGATGCTCACGCCTGAAAAACATTTTATTTTGAAGACTGACGTTTGTCTCCGCTCCAAAGCAAATCACAAACCAGTGGAGACTATTATTCCATCAGAACCTGAAAACACCCAGAGTGCTTTCTCTTTCTTTTGCCTCCCCTAAATGCATCTAGAAGAGTGTTGGGTGCTGTGAATGCCTTGTCAGTCTTGATTTCTATTGCCACTTTTAACTAGGGTTCCTTTTGTTAATCTATATACTTTTCCAAAATGTCAGGTAGTTTGGGGTATAATTTAAATGTGACAAATACTTAAACTTTCTCTGACTGTTCCTCCATTCATTTCTGAAAATAGATTTTCAGGTTGTCATTTTTTAACTTAAAAAATTCATGAAATAGGTCAATCAGACATCCTCTGGTGGAGATAGCTAATACCCACCCACCCCCAAACTAGGTGTCCAGACATGCCAGTGCCAGGCAGTTCTTCTTTATATCTATTATCTCCATGTAATTATAAATAGTGGCATCCTTTCACTCTCAAAACTATCCTATTTGAGATGAAAATTACGAAGTCATACTATCCTATATTCATCCTTCCCTATTTCCTTTTGGTAACAAAGTCCCTCTGAGTTTATTTGACAGAATACTTGGCTGTTCAGCTCAAAACTGCATTTTCTAATTTTCCTTGCAGTCTGTGTAGCCATTTATCTAGATAACAAACAAGTACATAGTGTTTGCTGTTTGCTAGGCACTGTTCTAGGTTACCTACAAATTAACACACACTTCACTCTCTTCTTATGCACTGGTGCAATTTCATCATTCCCATTTTATAGCTGAAGAAACTGAGAGGTCAAATAACTTGCAGAACTAGCAGAGATGGGATGTGAACCCCAAAAGTCTGATCTCAGAGTCTGTGTTCTTAACCTGCCACCTCCAGGTGTGACCAAGGGCTGGTCAGTGGGCTGTGGAAAGAAGTGACATGGGTGACCTCTGCATGTAGTCTGAGAAAAGGAACCTCTTTGTCCCCTAGTCTCTCTTCCCTGTGTCCCTCAGGTAGGAATGGGAGGTTGGTGCTGATGAACATGCAGACAGAGACAACACTCCAGGAGCTGGAGGAGCCACAAATAGAGGGATGTGGATCCTTGGCCAACCTCACAGAGCGGAGCACCTTCCCCCTCTCCACTGCTCACTACAATATGGCCTGTGTGAGGAAAATAACCTGTCTTATTTGGGGCACTATCAGCCTGTACCCTAACTAATACCTATCCACATCCCCACCTCATGAAATCCTTCTTTATGCAAACGTCCAGAAGGTATGTGAACATTCCATTCCAATATCAACATGAGCCCTCTTGACCAGATCCAAGCATTTCCTCCAAATGGCCCCAAGATTCCTATCTACACTAATGGCTGCCCCCATACCATTATCATGAAGGATTTCGCTCCAAGCAGAGAACTTAGCAGATGGAATCAGTCATGCACAGAGTCCTCTAGCATGGGGCCACTCAGTAGTCCACAGATATTCCCCTCCAGCAAACTGTTCTCAAACCCTAATGAGATCTGTAGAGAATCTGAGAATAAGGAATTGAAATATTTATAGTAATCTGATAGACTACTTTTACGTCTGTTAACACTAAAAATCTAAAACATATTTCTCAAAACAAAAAGGATTGTACTCCAGTTCTACACTTAATTCTTCGCATACAGAACGTTTGCACAGGAGACAGACACGAGAGAGACTCTATAGCTAGAGACGTGCAGCCTCAGCCCTTGCTCTCAAGCTTGTAGGTGCTGTTGTGGTCTCAGCCCCATCCTGACCAGTTTTATTGACACACTTCTTGCTAAGTGAGGTTTCCCCTCATAGAACCTGCTACTATTGACGGATAAAAGCTAGTCTTTTCCATGTATGCACAATTTTAAGTCTCATCCCTTAACCCTGGTTTAAAAATAGAGTGCTAGAAAACAGCCCCCAAAATGGGCATCTTAGCTATACTGATAGCTCATATTATATCAACATATTTAATTATTGTCCAATAGATTCATTTTCAATATTAACATACTGAATATTACATATTAGTAAGGAAGATATTAATATTGATATGTTGATATTGGTATTAATGTTGGATATATTTAATATATTAATACTGAATATTAGTATAGTAATAGGGAAAAGAGATTAGGGGATATGGAGATTACTTTTCTCAGACTATATGAACATTAAAAAAAAAACTACACAAGGACTTACCAAATGCAAATCATGCCACAAATGCCTTTTTTCTTACATTGAAAACAAAATCAAAAATAAAACTTGAGTGCAGAGATGTCCTAGGTGTAGCTGATGAGACTGTAATAGGATTTAAGGACATGATTCTTACAGACCTACTTCCATCCATTCTGTGGTTCTAGAACAGTTGTCCCAAATTCTGTACATGTACAAGTGTAGCTTATCAGAGGTTCTTAAGGGTAGCTGTACATGGGCAATGATCTACAGAACTTTTGAAAATAATGCTACCCGGAGCCCCCCCACTAGAAATTCTGACTTCATTGGTCTGAGGTAGGGTCTAGACATCAGGACTGGTTTAAACGCACCCCAGGTGACTAGTGCAACCAAGGGCTGGGAACACCACTGAACTGGAACTCCCCATTCAGTAGTAAGCACTCTGTTCTCTGCGTTAGACTCAGAGTCGCAACTTCCTCCGGCTGAATAAAACTTCAGATGAACCACTTCCTGCCAAATTTGTTTCTCATTCATTCTAACTGCTGGGTTCAATCCTTGCCTCATTATTCACTTAATCTCTTCTCATTCTGCTCAAAGTGTAATTTTTTAATGACAACCCAAAATTCTCTCAACACTCTGACACATTAGTTCATTGAATAATCCCTTAAACCATTACACCAGCCCCTTTTGGCTCATAAATAGTAGGCTGGGGAGAAAAGATTCACTTCTGGCTGGTTACACTGAATCTACTAAATCAATATAGCTACAATGCCTCTTTCTTTCTTTCTTTCTTTCTTTCTTTTTTTGCCTGTTCTCCAGCACCCTACATGAAACCAGGGTTAAGGGGATGAGGTTCAAAATTGTCCAGACCTGGAATAGACTAGCTGTCATCTATCAATAGCAGCATATCGACAGGTTCCATGATGAGCAAACCTCTTTTGTCAACAAAAACTACTTATGAGATTAGGGAGCCTCAGGTTGCATCTACCTGTGTCCTGGATTTCATCAGTTCAGGTCTGGGTATAATCAGAGGACATGTACACAGAGACAAAGACGTTGGCTTCTGGCCCATTGTAAACTACTCATCCAGTAGATGATGAAATGCAAAGGGAAACTCACTCTAAGACATTTCGAACACTGATGCCTAGGTTAGGGTTCAGGCAGGGTTCCCCACATTCTGCAGAATGAAATTACTACCCAGGCACATTTGCTGAATGCCTCCTGAACTCATACAGTTAACCCACAGGGTGGCCCATGGGGAAATAATTTCCCTGTTAGGGTAACATGTGAGCAATTGTTTTATATCCTTAGTATTGAGGTCTCCAAAAATAATTGCATGATCTGCCCTACACACAGGAATTACAAGGGACTAAAGGTGGGAAGATCTAGTAGGGAGGGTACGGGCACTGGAGCTACAAATATCTGGCTTAGAGTCCTCACTTTCCTTCTCACTAGTTGTGGGAACTTGAGTGTCAGCAACAACTTCTCAGGGCCTCAGTTTCCCCATCTATAAAGTGGGGACAACAACAGCAACAATAACAGCTTGCTATTAAGATTGTGAGATTTAAAATAATCTTAGAAATATCAAGTGTAAGGCCTATACATCCTGCATATAGTGATCACTCAAATTTGCAGCTGCTGATTCTATTCCTGTAGTCATCACCCTGTAATTAATTCCTAGTTTGGTTGTTATAATTGAAGTGAGCTGAGGACTTGAAGCCTGAGGACACACAGGGATACCAACTCTGAAAGACCAGTGATAAGTCACAGGGTCTAAAAACGTCCTAGAAGAAGGAGCAGGTTTTACTGGACAAAAGGCCTCTGATGATCTTAAAGGAATACTACAAAAAAAAAAAAAATAGAGACTTAAAAAAAACACTCCAAACCCAGTAAATCTAATATCAAGCATGGTCCTCATCCTCAGATAAACACTATTTTGCTTTTGCTATATGGCTGAATCGAGACTCCTGATTGTGGTACCAGCAGGTGGGTTATTCTGAACACATGGGCTAGTGCTAAATGAAATAACAGTGCATAGCACATTAAAAAAACTACACAAAAATATTCCATAAATAAGGTTCTATATCTAATATAAGACTGATAGGCAACATTAATTAATTGGTAGTGTTTAAAATTGGTAGTGTTTAAAATTGCTGTCCCCTTCTTGATACCCACCCAAAGGGCCCTGTTCAGTTTTTGGCTAAAGCAAGAACAGAGTTCCCATTAAAATGGAGCTTACATTTTACAACCTGGTAGGAGTTGCTATGGCTACTCCCTTGAAACAGACAAATATGTTCTGTAAATGTATTTACACCATGGACAAAACTCAAGTCTGGTAAATTAGGCATAGATTTCAGAATCTGCATTTTCAAAATGTCAATGGCATTTTCCAAAGAACTAGGACAAATAGTCTTAAAATTTATGTTGACCTACTTGGAGACATATGAAAAAATGCTCAGTATTGCTAGCTATCAAAGAGATGCAAATTAAAACCACAATGAGATACCACTTCACACCAGTCAGAATGGCCATCATAAACAAAGCAATAAACAACAAGTGCTGGAGAGGTTACGAAGAAAAGGGAACCCTAATGCACTGTTGGTGGGACTGCAGACTGGTACAACCACTATGGAAAACAGTATGGAATTTCCTCAGAAAACTAAAAATGGAACTGCCTTTTAACCTGGCAATTTCACTGCTAGGATTATATCCTAAGAACCCTGAAACACCAATCCAAAAGAATCTATGCACCCAATGTTCATAGCAGCACAATTTACAATAGCCAAGAGTTGGAAGCAACCTAGGTGCCCATCAGTAAATGAATGGATCAAAAAACTATGGTACATTTACACAATGGAATTCTATGCAGTGGAAAGAAAGAAGGAGCTCCTACCCTTTGCAACAGCATGGATGCAACTGGAGAGCATTATACTAAGTGAAATAAGCCAAGTAGTGAAAGACAAATACCATATGATCTCACCTTTAACAGGAATCTAAACAACAAAATGAACAAGCAAGCAAAATATAACTAAAGACACTGAAATTGAGAACAGGCTGACAGTGACCAGAGGTGAGAGGGGAAGGGATTATAAGGGAAAAAGGTGAAGGGTTTGCAGGAACAATTATAAAGGACACATGGACAATAACAAGGGGAGATAGAAACAGGGGAGGGAGGTGGGGAGGGCTAGGGTGTTCGGGAAGGGTGGGGGGGAAAGGCAGAAAACTACTTGAACAACAATAAAAAATATTTAAAAAATAAAATAAAATCTTAAAAAAAATTATGTGGACCTACAAAAGGCCCAAAATAGACAAAGCCATCTTGACAAAGAACAAAGTTGAAGGTATCATGCTCCTGATTTTAAACTATATTAAAAGGTGATGGTAATCAAAACAGCATGGTACTAGCATAAAAACAGATGCATAGATCAACAGAACAGAATTTAGAGCCCAGAAATAGGCCCATGCCAATGTGGCCAATTGATCTTGGACAAAGGAGGCAAATATATGCAATGGAGTAAGGACGGGCTCTTCAGATTTTGTATTTTTATTGAAGAAAATACTTTATGAACTCAGAAAACCCCAGGAACGGAGGACACCTTAAAGAATCACTTCATTTATCCCTCTACAACTACTTCGTCTGCTCTACACGTTCTCCTTACGTAGAGTCAGAAGTAAATGCAAACTTTCAGCTGAGTGGGGGTCAGTGACCCTAACCCCCTCTCATTTTTCCAGGGTTGCTGTGCACACATAAAACTATAGTTTTAAGGAAAGAAATAGAGTATGGCTCTCTGTTCTATAAATACATTAATAGATTAATTTTAACAGCCTTTCTTGATTCAAGGCACTATGGCCTATTTGATGAGCAATCTGAGCTCAGATCTACTCAAATTCCAATTGTATTAGTCTCTTCTCAGATGCCTGTTATTCATTTGCCTGTATATCTTCAAACGATTTCTTGATACTAAATAGCCCTGATTCCTTTAGCCCTTCCCACAGGGGTTCAACTTCTAAAACTCCCATTGAACTTCCAATCATGCTCTACAAATTCTCTACATGTATCTTAAATTTTAGAACCTTCTTTGAGCTCCAGATAACTACCTCTTAGACAGCTCCTTCTGGGCATCAAGTTCAACATGTTCCCACTATGCTGGTCCTCTTCCAATGAATTTCTGTATTCATAAATGGCACTGTCATCTACTCATCTGCACTAGCCAGGAAATGAACTCCACACCTTCCTCTCTCCTATTCCATAATCAAACAGTCACCAAGATTTCATCCCCTAAGAATGTTGTGAATTCATCCATTTCTCTCTCCATTATCCCAAGTCCAAAGAGCCATCCATTCTTTCCTGGGTACTTTAAGATCCCCTAACCAGTCTCTTCCCCATAACCATTCTCTATGGAGCAGCCAGAGTGATCTTTAAAAAATATATCAGACCATAGTATTTTCCCACATAAAACCCATCAATGACTCTTCAGCATTCTCAGAATAAAGACCCATGTTTTTAATAAGGCCTTCAAGGTCCTGCGTACCCAGCCCCTTCTCCCCCGACCAAGTCTCTCCAGTCACATAGTGAGCCACGGTCACCCTTACTGTCAGCTCCATCCTCACTCTCCAGCTTTCTTCCCACTTTAGAGCTTTGCACATACTGTTCCCTCTGCCCGGAGTGCTCTCCGCCCTCTTCTTCCTTCAGAGCTCACCCTCTTCACCCCGTGAACTGTTCTTGTGTTCCCTGTTTTACTCTCACATGGCGTTCGCTCTGTACTTGCCCTGCACTTGTCCTGCACTTCACATACCAGAACTCTCAGCGAGCTTACACTTATTTGATGAATTGTATTGTTAGTTATTTCATGTCTAGAGACCATATCTGCCTTGTTCCCTGCTTTATCTTCAGTGCCTAGTATCAAGTGACTTGCACATAGTAGCCATTTTATGCTCTACCACCATTCTGGTAAATGGTTGCCTTCTTTTACAAATGAGCTTATCCCCTCTATTCATTTCGACCTCTCTTCAAGGCAATATTTCTTTAAAGACTAGTCTATAATATCTGACCCAGCTCTACCCCCATTCACTTGTCAACCCGCTAAAATTTGAAGTCCTTCACTAGCACTCCAACAAAAAAAAACTGTTAGTGTCAAAGTTGTCCAGAAAAAGCTAATGATCTTATGGATTTTTTCTAGATTTATTCATACTAAACATTTTTTGTGGCATTTGCCACTGTGGTCAATTCCCTCCTCTTTATGCAAAAAATGTAACAAGTAGCTACTTGGCTCCTGGCCCTGCGATTAGAACACTCTCCTTTCTCTCATTGAGTCCAGTGGGACAGTTGAACCAATAATCACAAATATGCATCTATAGCTATGTAAGTGCTAGAAATTAAAAACAAAGAGCCAGTAGAGTATAAAAGGCCCTCCTATTTTCCTCTGATTGTGTTCTTTTGGCTCCATGGCTGAATTTTCCTCTGCATGTCCCACAAACGTTTGCATGCCAGGATTCTGTCCTTATCACACTGCTCTTCTCAGAGACACTCTCTGTCTTCCTGTGCTGGTGGCCAGAGACTCTCAAATCTTTATCTTTAAGCCTAATTTTCCAACTGCCTCTTGAATGTCTCCTGCATGTTTCAGAGGCACTTAAAATGGTGCATTACAGACCAAATTAAACATCTTTCCCAGTCTTCTGCTGTTGCCTCTCTCACCAGTCACATGAACTGAAAAATAAACACCGCTGAGATTTTTCTCTCCCTTTCCCTCACCTCCACAGCAATCAGGGAGTTGTCAAAATTCTGCTTTCTAAACCTCTTGTGACTTGATCAGCTCTCCATGCCCAGTGCCACTGCTTTTGTTCAGACACTCATCATCTCTCCCCTGCACTGCTACTGTGGCCCCTGCCCTTGACCCCTGCCTCCAATTTCCACTCTGAGCGTTTGCTTTCCTACCACCTATATTTAATGTGGCCATGTCACTGTCCTGCTTAAAAGTCTGCAGTGACTTTAAGATATAGTCCATATTCATTAACTTCATAATTCAATCCTTCCTACTTCTCCTGTTGAATTCTTTTTTCATTCATTCACTCTACAGATACTCGTTGAACACCAGTATGTAACAGGCACTGCTTTAGGAACTGGAGATAAATCAGAAAGCACTGCTATGTCTTCATCAAGCCCCACACTCTAGTGCTGTCATTACACACACACACACACACACTCTCCCGCTCTCCTGCACCTTGAAACCTCTCATCATTTTCAGCATGACCCATGTTCTTTCAGGCTTTCATATAATACCTCCACTGGCTGAAAGCCTGTTCCTTCCTCTCACACATATTTGCACTCCCTATAGACTCAACACTCAAACTTAACCTCCATGAAGCCCGCGGGAATTCCTCAGGTGGAATCAGACACACTCTCTTCTCTGCACATCAAACCACTTTGAACACATTTTTTTTTTCGCATGTACTTCCTTTTCACATGTCTGTCTCCATCACAAAACCATAAGCCCTTCAAGAGTAAGGAACCATCTTCTCCCAGGGTACATCCTCAACAAGTTTTTTTTACTAATCTTTTGAATTTAAAAGTAAACAAACAAATATATTCCATTATGTCTTTTAGGGACATGGTCCACAAAGGGTACTATGCATTAGAATTCATTGGGAAATCTTGTTAAAATGCTGATTCTGATTCAGTGGTGCTTTCTGGAGTGGGACCTGAGAATCTGCATTATAGAAAGTATGGTTTGTTGAGAACTATTCTTATGGAAATAAATGAATAAAACATAGCTCTGCGACACATCTTGTCTATCAAATCTGCATGACATCTTGACAGCAAACAGCTTCCTGAAATGCTGGAGGCAAACAGGTAGTTATAACTTTTTCCAAGTGGTACAGCCTGCTCCACACGGTCCGAGTCCTCTGGGAATCCCTGAGTTGATTCACCACCTTTTCCACTTGTTGCAAATGCCCAATGCCTGTCTTGGTTTCCAACTCTGCAGATGGCTTGAATGTGTTCTCTTGTCATCTCTAGCATGGACACAGGCCACCAGACTTCTCTGTCAAGAGTCGGTGGCACAGGATGGCTCAGTTCCTCTTGCACTCTCCCCATTCTAAGACAACAGCTCTGGCTGCCATTCAGCCTCCCTGCCTCAGTGAGAGAAGCCACTGCACGAGCTGGCTGCCCTGCCTGGCCAGCGCCCGTCTCCTCAGCCCGGCACGCTCTGCCCTCCCACAGTAGACTGCACAGATTCGCAGGAGCAGCCCGAAAGGTGATTCCAGTCTCAGTTAAAATGTTTCCTACCCTCAAAATTCTGAGATGCTACTGGGGATTTACAGGTTATTTTAAGGCTTTTTTAAAGACAAACTTATGATATTTACATAGATATATGGGCCTGTGTAAAGCACTGTGTGGCTCTTTATAAAAGGTGCAGTATGAGTGTTCTTGTATTACTAGAAGGATTATATAAAGGATGTTAAAACATATTTCAACCAAGTGGTGGTATAGATGGCCACAGAATATAATGTAGCCATTGTCAGGAAATCCCCACCAGAGACCTCAGAAATCTTACATTGATTGAAATACATTGAACACTTTCCAAATGGTAAAATATTAAATATACTCTTTTTAAAAATATTTACCAGTTTAACACTAAAATACTGTAACTGGCTGACCTTTCACAGCAGTTTTTGTTCTACTTTTCCAAAAGTGGCCAGAAAGGGATTGTTGGGGTTTTTTTTTTTTAATGCTTTGTTTTGTCTTTTAGGGAAAAAAAAGAACCAACTTATTTTGAGCGCACTGCTCCCCCATCTGCCTATGCAATAACATCATAATGGCAGAATAATCACTGTAAACAATGCCCTGGGGACTTAGCTGGCTACAACAGGAGGCTCCAGGAGCCAATTCCAGTGCTTTTCTTGACTACATCATTGCATTTTTGTCTGCCAGCGGATAAGAAGAGTCTCCTTTCAGAGCAGGTTGATGGAAAGTGCTAATTGTTGACACATTAGCTAATTGTTATGATTAGCCCCTGAATTTTTTTTTTTACTCTGAAAGTCAAGATCTCAACTGTGAAGTATGAAGATGCTTTATTACAACAATGCTATGAAAACATTCAAACAATGGGAGGCTAATCTTCGGGAGCATTCAATCCGGTTGTCACTAGACAGCCATGCCTTTAAAGAACAGACAGCCATCTGGGGGAAAATCCTAACTGCCACATCCACCCGGTATTTCAGACATAACTGTTCTGGGTTATCATCAGTGATCTGTTTTTACAAATTCACTATATCTTCGGAAAGTTGAAGTAACTCCAGCCTAAATAAACCACGCGTAAGCCATAATGGTCTACTGACAATTGAGGCAGCTTGGAATCTGCAATAATGTGAACCTGTAAGTTACCACACTTGGTTGTTCCAACAAAGGTGCTTGAAACTGGGGTCATTCTCAGCTATTTTTTAACTTGGGAAAACAACCAGGTATAAATTCTAAAATGTGTGGTACTTCACATTTAGAGAAAAGGAAGGAGAGGAAATCAAGTCGAGAGAAAAAGGAGCCAGAAACCAAACCGCAGGGTTCAATTCCTGGCTCTGGCCACTGAGTGAGTCATTATTCTGTGTCTCATGCATTCTGACTTGTAAATGCAAGCAAATATTTACTATTTGCTATAGGAATAACCTGGCTTCATATAAAAATATTTTACTGAATTTCAATTTTTAAAAAAATTCAGGCACACATTAAAATCAATGCATGACTTTTTTATGATAAAATGTGTTCATTTTATATTTTAACAATGGAGAAAATATAATCAACTTAATTATCTTGCTTATAATCCCCACTAAATAATAAATTAAAATTTACAGCTCATCCATTAGCCACTATCTTTACATTTATTTCTTATGGTAATATTCACTTTAAACTTTAAGTATCTGCATCCTTAAGAAAAAAACATATCAGTTTTTATCAAGCCACACTATGTTGTTTCTATGTAGTTTGACTATATTGAGTGATGTAACTGATAACTAACTAGTTAACCCCATTAGAGTTGTTTACAAGATTGAATGTGATATTAACTTAATGTGACTAAAGAGAACATAAGGGTCTAGACTTATAACAAAATAAAAACTAAAAGGGAAGCTTTGGAAAAATACATATATGCAAGCACTTATAAAGGTTTGCCCTTACTAAAAATATATATTAAGACAGTACACAAAACCAAGATAATAAATCAATAAAATCTTAGTTCTATCCTAAATTTGTAATAATTAAATGAAAAATAATTTATCTTTCTCTCTTGTTCAAACCTTGTCAGGTTCTTTCCTCTCCACAATACCAACCAGATATGAAAAATTCAATTTGCCTTATTGCAAAGATCAGAAGAAAAGGAAGACCTTTTTTTACCCTGACCCTCCATCTAAATAAATGCCATCTAGCTGAGACTCAATACCAACTCCTAAGTCTATACCAGAGACACATGAAAATGCCCCCTTTCCTCTTCCACCCCACACCCCCTCGCACCCCCTCGGCATCGCCCCACCGGAGATTCCATCACAACCACACCCCCTCTGCTCTGCAGACCACTGGATGCCTGGTTTCCCTTCTCAATCTCCTGTTTTTCTTTTTTAAGTTACCCTAATGGTAATGATCTGAGTTTTACAAATATGGAGATCAAAATTCTCCCCATAGTGAAAATGTGTTCAAAAGTAAAGCGTCATGTAAAGGAAACTCAAAGCTGAGGAGGGATTACGGTGGGTGAATTAAGGGAAGTTGTTATTTTAAAGGAAAATGTACTATGGAATTGAGACAATAACTTATTTTCTAGTCCAATTCAACTTGTTTTTCTACCAAAATATAGAGTCATATTAACATCAACATGTATTATTGCTGTAATACTTCTATTTCTAATTCTTTTAAAATGTTATATATAAGAACCTAGCTATATCTCATTATATATACTCTTCTGTATTTTGGCAATTCCCATTAATCCATCAATTTACCTTAAGTAAGAATAACACAGGACTAAAATCCCTGAATATTTTATCATATTCCCTGAAAATATATTAATGACATCACAACATGACTATAAAACACACAATTTTCTGCAAATGTTCAAGGAGAAGGGACTCTAAAAACATATATTGTCAGTGAAAAAGGAGGAAAGTTCAAATCACCTCTGTTAAACCCCCTCACCTAACATGTGAGGAAAGTAAAAGTTGAAGTACTGAAGTAACTTTTGCACTGTACACATCAAACGGCGTAGACCTGTAGAGTCTGCTTTGACAGACTCTTTTATGGGAAGAACGATGACACATGGCACTGGCCAACTCAAGATGCAGTTCTCTTCCCGGTGTGTGTGACTATATCCAAATGTTGGGAACCGCCCTGCCTGGTTTCAGAAGCTGTAACCCCCCATGGCTAAGGCTGAGTGACAGACCTTGGGACCATTAGCCACTAAGGAGACAAAGCTTATTTCCCTGGCAGGGGAGCCACCTCTGCCCCCTTTTACTTCACCCTGCTTAGCCCTGGGGGGATAACTGGTTAGCCAATAATGGGTAAGCTTCCTCAAGAGAGGGATGACCTAAGACAGGCATGGTCATAAAGGCGTCCTCAGGGAAGGACTTGGGAGGCTATAGAAAAAGGGGGTGATAGACCCTCACCCCTCGGCTTTGATATTGCCCAAGTCCTCATTCTGTCTGCAAGAAGTCTCCTAATCTCTTGGCTGCCTTACTTCCCCTGCCTGACTGGAGCCTGAAACAATGCCAGAGGGCAGTGCAGTCCTGGGCAGGAATCAGTGGTTCCCCAGGGGGATCAGGCCTAAGAAAGAATGCATAAAATCCTGTGAAACCTGCTTTGCTAAAAATGTCCTCAGTTTTCTGATAAGGGTCCAAGCATGAAATGAGTTTGTTTCCCAAAATTTTATAGCCCTTTAGCTATCTGCCCTGACTCAGTATAAGCCCTCATAGTTCATCATATGTTATATATTGTTTGAGTCTTACTGTCTGACAATAATTGATGAGCTTTACATATATGCCCTGTATTCCCATGCAAATTGAACCCAATAAACGCCCACTGAGGAACAGGCTTCTGGCCCTTCTCCTTTGAGAGATCAGCCACCTTTCCTCCCCAAGCAGATCATGTCTTGGTAGACTTATTCTCATCTGTGGCAGCTGAAGGGGCCCTGCAGGCAGAACCCCCCTACAACCAAACAAACCAAGACACACGGCAAATTATTGTAGGTATTCTCTTCCACCAACTCATATTTTTTTAAAGAAAATGATACAGTTCAATGTAGGTTTACTATAAAAGTATTTGTAGTTGGTTTTTGGTGTGTCCTATCTCTAGATCTTAAGAGGGTTCACAGAGTTATTAGAGATGTAACAGCCATCAAAAGAATATGACTTCAACTATTTCAATTATGACATATAACTCATATTTCAATTTGTTCCTCAACACTATAAATTCTTTATAAAGGCAGAAAAATAAAAGCAATCCTCACCCTATTAAATAGTATGTATTCTCAAAGATGGTCATGCACTCTGTGTGTGTGTGTGTACAAATAGCGGTCATGTTCTAATAAGATCAAGTATGGGCTTTGGAAGCAAACTAACCTGGGCTCAAATCCCAACTGCACCACTCTCTAACCTTGGGAAGTTATTTAACAACCATGAATCTATTTCCTCACTATAGTTGGTTGAATAGTGTCTTCCCTTCCCCAGAAATATGTACAAATCCCCGATACCTGTGAATGTGATCTTATTTGGAAATAAGATCTTTGCAGAGGTAATCAAATTAAGAACCTCAAGATGAGATCATCCCTGATTGAGGATGGGCCCTAAATTCAATGACTGGTGCTCTTAGGAGAGGGAGATTTGAGACTCAGGGACCCAGAGAGGAAGGCTCAGAGGAAAGAACAGAGACTGGAGTCATGCACCCCCAAGCCGAGGAACGCCAAGGTTGCCTCCAGCCAGCAGCAGAAGCTGGGAGACAGGTATAGAATGGATTCTCCCTCGGAACCTCCAGTGGGAACCAGCCCTGCAACCTTCTCAATTTTGGCCTCCAGAACTATGAGAAAGTAAGTTTCCATTGTCTTAAGCCACCAGGTTTGTAGTCATTAACATGGCAGTCCTAGGAAACTAACACACTCATATTCGAGATTTACCTCAGGGCTGGTGTGCAGATCAAATGGGATGATCAGCTAGCCCAGTGCCCACTCAATAAAAGCTAGCTCCTTTATTCACCCTTCTCCTCTGGACAGTGAGCATGGGTATGGGGAAGGTTTCCTCCTGGTGAGGAGTCAAGCTGGCTATTGATCATCCTTATAGATCAAGAGTTCCAGAAGGAAATCTCTTGGGCCTCCCATTGCATTCCTCCTGCTGGGAAGCACCAGCACCTCTCTCTGATGATGGCACGTCAGTGCCCATCTGTTCGTCAAAGGCTTTTCTTCCCATTTGCCTCACTGCCTGTATCTGCCTCCAGGCAGAGCTCTTCCCATGCCTAATCACTGCTGATAGAGAAGACCGGCTCTATCAGCAAGGGCTGGGCTGGGTGGCAGGACCAGGGTCTCTGGATGACCACTATAGTCCCTTCTTGACCTAACCCAAATGATCCCACACATTCAGCTTCCTTTCTTCCTTTGGGGCTTTTTTACTTTTTATTTACTATTTTCTTTGAGAAGCCAATATCAAACTATTAAAGGCCTTCCAAGCAAGACACAACAACAAAAACAAACATGCAAACCAAAAAAAAAAAAAAAAAACCAAAGGAAAAAAGTTTAAATTCTGTGAAATTGATTTTGTAACTTGAAGACCTAATTTGAAGTTATTTCTTTTTAGAATTCCATCTTTTCCTCCATTTATAATTAATCAAGTAAGAATTTGTGTGCAAGAAGACACACTCAGACTGCTTGGCCATGGTCTGTTTTCCTCCCATTCCTCTAAGTTCCCATCCACAAAGTAAAGAAAAGCAGCAGATATATAAATAAATATACACCTGCATACATATGTCATTGATCATATATATACCACATGTATGTTTCCTGTATATCTCATACATGTGTTTCTCATATATACCCCTATTTAATTTATTGGCATGCTATTAATAGATTCAACGAAAGGAAAGCATTTTTAGTTCCTTGAATTATAAGCTTTAAAAATTCAGGTGGTATTAAAAGTTTAATTCTTCCCTTCGCAGAAAAGAATGAACCTCCTCCAACCTCTTGTTGGTTTTTTGCTTGAGTCAGGCAGATAGTTTAATAGCTTGAGAGCCATCCTACAGGTGTGTGAAAGGGAAAACAGAGAAGTATCCCCCCTGAGGACAGACATGCAGATCTGAAAGGAGACAAGGCCCATGCCCCTGTCCGCTGCAGCACTCTCCCCAGCTGGAACACAGGTAGCCTCACATTCAGACCAAAAGGAAAGAATTATTAATTAGACACCATTCCATTCCATGCTCTATAAAATAAAGGTGCTTTACACTGTTACAGCATTGGATCCTCACCCAAAGGGTAAGAGGTAGGTGTTATTATCTCTATTTTACAAATGTGGTAACTGGGACTTAGAAAGCTTAAATAATGTGGGCCATCCATCACTGAGGGATAAACAAATAAAACTGACACCTGCCTGCTTACAGCACCCCCGCCCACCAGAGAGCTACTCTAGAAGAAAGGACTCCTGACCAACCAAGAAAACTGGACATGGTTGTTCATATGTAGGTGGCCAAACAGCCTTAAAGAGATATAGCTTCATTGTAAGTACCGGTGGGTGGGGGAGGAGGGAGTTTCACGTGCTTAAATCTGATTACAACACTATTTAAATCCACTGAAACTTATCCTGATATCAAAAGGCAAGCTTTGCATAGTCCAATTCTGAAAGCTTTGAAACCCTAGTCATGAAGCAGCAGGTGCAAGCACCATTAAGTTGTTCTGGAGGATAACCACCCTCCCCCGGGACCACAGCATGCCCAGGATCTTCCGGGTACCCTCTATACTTCATCCACTCTATGCCCATCTAGTGGGGGAAGGGAGACCACAGACTAGATTACACATCGTGTTTAAGGTCAGTAAAGCCTAGAAGTTTTCCAACTTGGTTTTCCCAGACTAAGTGTTCTCATGAGAATCTGTCAATAGCTTCTACACTGCTACCTTGACCCTCCCCGGTTTATTAATCCAACTGGTGGCTATTTGCAGAGGAAGCCCACTCAGTAGAGCTCTGTCCTGAAGCAGATTCAAAGCTAGTGTAAGAAAGAGTTTTTACCTTTCAAGAGCAGACACATCAATCCTTCGGAAAGCAATTGTGATTTAGCTCTAAGCATTCTGACAAGGAGTCTGTCAAGAGAGAAAGCTGTGTAGGCTGGAGAGACTGGGGAAAGTAGGAGGGAAGGGCTGGGGTGAGAGGGATCTTAAAGGTTGAGGAAGGGGACCTGCATAGGGACAGAGCTGGGAGAGCGGAGAACAACCAGTATTGAAGACAGACAGTAAAATTAGTCTCATGTATGTGGTGGGCAGAGAAGGAAATATCAAACAAAACCAGCCAATTTACAGAGTTGTTGCTCCTGGGTCTCTTCCAGGCCAAGATGCCCTGTTTACATCCTGCACTTAACTCAGCTCCTCCTTAACAAGCTCCTGAGGAGCAAGTCTCTGACAGAGGGCCGTTCAAGTCTCACTTTACTTTCCACAAATGCGTTTGCCTGATTTTCACAGCTGTTTACACAGAATAAACAACCTTTTGCTTCAAGATGAAAAGTAATTTTCACCCATTTCAGTGAAGAAGTAAATCAGTGGTTGAAACTTGGGGAATATTAGACCTAGTGAAGGTGCAGCACCAGGCTCCTCGAGAGGAGAAACTCAAAATGGGTCTTGGTAAATTGCCGTGTTCTACCTGGAAAGTGTCTTCTGCTTAAGAAATGTGCGATTCAGTAAGCAGTAACTGAACGAAATTCTTGGAAGCTTGCTTCTTAAACCAGAGATCTGTGGATATAATTATACATACAATTCACCACAGCTCACAAAATTTTACGACTACATAGACTCGAACCAAAACAAGGGGGTAATTCTGTGAAAATGAAAGTTTCCACCAGATTCTTGGCATGGAAAATAAGGCAGTCTCTCTAAATGAGAGATAGCTTTCTTTTTCTTTCTAAATTATGTCTACGATGCGTAGAAGGCCACTGTCAGTCGATGGAGCTAGTTGACAATTGGCTACACCCTAATCACACACTGGGGAGATTCTTGGTCCTGCACGCCTGGGCTTCCCATCCAACGTCTGTCTCATTGGGCTGTCCTGCGCTCTGGCCTTGACACGTCTAGCGCCCCAGAAAAAGTCTCCCCCCAAAGTTCAGTAGTGGTGGCCAAAAGAGAAAAAATAATAGAAGAGGAAGATAACCATGTATACTTTTAAAAGTGGGGGGGGGCCTAGGTTAACTTTGAAATGCCAAAAATTTCTGTTGACTGCTCAAAATCAGAAACTGTGTCTCACTTTTCTTGCTTTATGCAGCGTCCACCACAGTAGCTGAGGCACAGCCTCAATGTTCGTGAACAGCTGTAGGTCTTTACTATGGACACTGAGTTCAAATGACTTCTCTTTCTCTTTCAATTAAATAAGATTGAATTAGTCATCAAATGTTATATCTTAAATATTGGGGGATGGCACAACCCCTGTGTAAAACAGTTTGGCAGTTTTTTTAAAGTTAAACTTGGAGTTACCATATGACCCAACGATTCCACTCCTAGGTATACAGCCAAGAATATTGAAACCATATGCCCACAAAAAACCTCATTCACAAGTGTTCATAGCAGCATTATTTATAATAGCCAAAAGAATGGAAATAACCTAAATGGCCAACAACTGATGAGTGGATAAGCAAAATGTAGTGTACCCATGCAATGGAAAATTATTCAGCCATAAAAAGGAATAAAATCCTAATACATGCCACAATATGGATGAACCTTGAAACCATTATGCTAAGAGGAAAAAAAAAAAAGGTAGACCAACACACTGTATAATTCCACAGAGTATGCGGCCAAAAGACCACATACTGCATGATTTCATTTATCTGAAATGTCCTGAATAAGCAAATCCATAAAGACAGAAAGCAGATTAGTGGTTGCCAGGAGCTGTGGGGAGGGAGCATGGGAAATGACTGCTAATGGGTGTGGAATTTCTTTTTACGAGATGAAAACGTTCTGGAGCCAGATAGTAGTGATGGTGGTACAACTCAGTAGATATACAGCAAACCACTGAATTGTATACTTATAAAGCATGATTTTTATGATATGTCAATTTTGTCTCAATAAAAAAATTTGGGAAAACTCATGGTGAAGAAACTATAGTTAGAATTTATTTTGAGTTCTTCAGATATAATGAAAAAATGAATATCCCATGTATTCTTTATTTATCAATAAATATTAGAAAACATCAGAATTCTTCATATGCATACAAAAGAAACCTGAAAGTTCTTTAAATGTTTGTTATAATCGTTATCAATCACATTAAAATAGCAATAATGACTAACATTTATTGTCTTCTTAATATGTACCCACCACACTCTAAGTATTGTGCATATATTAACTTTTAAAAGAGTTAAAAGAACAACTCTGTGAGATGAGTACTATCCTTATCTTCTTTTTTCTATTGAAAACAGACGCACAGAGAGTTTATCCAAGATCACACAGCTCATTAATAGAGGAGCCAGCATCCAAGCCCAGGCAGCTTGGTCCAGACCTGGCATGCACAACCACCACTCAAAGCCGTCTTTAATGAAAACAGGAAAAGGATTAGTGTAGTAGAAAGAGTCACTGCAGGGCCTAATCCAGAGAGCTGGTCTAAGTTTTGCCACAGGCACACTCTGCAGGCCTAGGGCCCCTTGGCCTGAGTCTCCTGATCTAAAAAGTGAGGGTATGAGGCAGCCCCACCTCTAAGTCCCCAACACCCTGAATCTCCATGACTCTGTGGCTAAGTCAATGGCAACCCAAGACATAGTCAGATATTCTGTCGTTTAGTATACTGTGTGTATTAGGAACTTTGACCTGATAATATTTTACAGAAAACAACCAGGAATTTTAGAATTAAACAGCTGGAAAAAAATCTCAGGACCTAAAGGACAAGGTTGGCTACCAGGCACTTTTTTTAATGTTAAAATAAGGGTAATTTTGTTCATTCTCCCTTATAATTGAGAAATCATCATTAAATATTTTTCTTCCTGAAATTTAATACCACAATATCTCATTCAACCTTCAATGAATAAATTTTGAAAGCTTCCTGTGTGTCAGGTATTTTGAGGCCCTACAGATACAATATGAAATAAGGAAAGGGAAAAGATTCTAGCTTATTTTTGACAGGGAGGGGGCAAGTCAACCAATCAATAAACAAGATAACTTCAGTTACTAATAAGTGCAAAAAAGGAAATGAAGAAGGCTGGCATGATGATAATTGGTTGCTTTACTATCTGATAAAACCTAAACTATAGAGCAGAGAATTTGGTCTATTTCATTCACCTTATCCCAGGCACTTAGAGAGGCACTCAGTAAATACTGAATGAAAGAATGAATGAATGAAAAAACAAGTGAATGATAAGTGAATGGTGCTTTCCACATTAGAGCAGAGATGCTAGCTTATCACCAAGGCAGTTCTACTTTTTTCTAGGCTCATAGCTAGACTGTAAATATGTGTTTGTTAGGGCTGCCACAGCAAAGTACCTCAGACTGGGTGGTTTGGCAAGGGAAGTTTTTTTTCTCAAAGTTTGGGAGGCTGGAAATCCAAGATGAAGGTGCTGGCAGGCTTGTTCGTTCCTTGGTTTGTGGCTGGCACCTTCTCCCTGTCTTCACATAATCTCTCCTCTGTGCATGCCATCTCTGAGGTCTCTAATCTCCTCTTACAAGAGCACAGATTGGATCAGCATCCAGCCTAAACCTTTAAAGGGGCCCATCTCTAAATGCAGTCACTGAGGTACTGGCAGTTAGGGCTTCCACATATGATTTTGGAGGGACACAATTCAGTCCATACATTGACATTCCCAGCCTCCTTTGCAGTTAGGCAGATACCAGTTATATGGCTACAGTTAGGGGAGTCTGAGAGGAAGTAGTATGTGCCACTTCCTGGCCTAATCCCTAAAAACCTCCACACATGATCCTGCATCCTAGTTCCCCATCAGATAGCAGGATATAGTCCCCTGAGATGATGTCGGAAGCTCTAAGGTGGAGAGGACAAAGTCTCCAGTAGCCTGAGTTCCTGAAAATGGTAGAGCAGAGCCTCTCCCCATAGCACTGAGAGACCATCAGTCTCTGCTTTGGACGACTCTATGAGAGAAAAATAAACATATGTTGAAATGTTGTTATTACAGCAGTTAGCGTATCTTAACCAATATAACCTTCATACATTTTCAAATCTCTTTAGTCTTCCCTAATAACCTTCTGTTATTCAAGCTAAAGAGATTTATTTAAAGATTTCCTTGCAGGACTATGACGTCAATCACTTTTTATGCTTCTCTCTTCCTAATTTCCTTACTTCGCCCTGCAGTACAGAGCCCCAAACCAGACAGAGGCCTCTTAAAGCAAGTTTTCATGGTAACCCATTGGCATATCCCAGACTGAGGTCTCACACATACTACCTATTGTGAGATAATACGGAGACATAAAAACTGGAGACTCCCAAAATTCTTAAACCCATGGTTTCAACCTCACAAAACTTACTTTTATGGGCCAACTCAGAATTGCCAACTGCTGCTGTGGTTCATATGCTAAAAATAACAGGGCCCCAAGGAGCCGCCGGCCAGGCCAAATCTGGGCCGCAGTACTCCCTGGACCAGGAACAGCAAACAAGGTGAAGGAGGTAATGGGGCGGGGCTGGGGGGGGAGCATTCTCCACTGCAGTGATCCCAAGAGCAATGGGGAATCCAAAAATAAACACTGGTTGACTCCAGTGCCCTTGAACAAGTATGCAAAGTCACTGAATAACAGAGTCAGCTAATCTACATGCCAATCTAAACTTCTTCCTCTGAGAGGCTAAACGCAGGTGGCTGGACCTTTAACTTCCAAATCAGTTTACCAGAAGAAATATGACAATTTTATATCGTTTGTATCAGTAACAGATGCACCTGACCAATTCTAAAATGTCTAAGTTTTCTTTCAGGAGCCCAGAAATATAACTCAGAGTTTGGGTGATGAAATACAAGCAGCAGCCTGCCTTGTGTGCATTCCCTCATTCATTCATTCAACATCATTATTCATGCCTGATAGGTACCAGGTGCTCCACTGAGGACTAGAGATAAATACACTAGTAAAACCTAGGGCTTTCTGTCAAGGATTTCTTGAATATGGGGGAAGAAATAAGAATGAAAGCACAAATAAAAATGAGAGAATTGTTGCCTTAGCATCACGGCAAGGTATTTTTGGAACCACCAGTCAATGGAAAATAGATTACAAATAAAAATACTGACATGACCCCTAAAAAAGTGTCCATTGCATAGAATAATCCATGCTTTCTTTTTTTTAAAAAAAAGAAACCTTTATCCAAATGGATATAACAATGTAGAGTAACTGCACGCCTGACTCAAAATCCCAATGGGAAAATCAAGTCTTGGAGCCATCAGAGAGGCCCTGGACGTCTACACTACCCCTCCTGACCTGGTCTCCTGCCTGTGTCCCTGACCCTGACTGCAGAACATGGCTCGCTGCCACGAATCATACTCTGGTGGACCTGAAGGGAGCGAGAGCAGGAGAAAGGCTACTAGATGATGATGAAATGAACCTGAAAATGATGACTTATGTTGGCTTCTAACCCAGTTATATTTCCTGAGAAAGCATCTCCCAAGTTTCTGAGGCACATTTTTCTCTGTTACCTCCAGTTTTCCCCAACTAACATTGCTCCTAAGATTCTCACTAAGGTACAAAAATGCAAATCCCACTTCCAAGATAGCTGTCCCTGGGCTCATGAACATAGCTCCTCACCTACTGGATCACCGTCCATGGAAACAATTCATTACTTATCTGCTCCCAACTACACAGCCAACGTCTTCACCCTGGCTGACTGACAATTTAAATTCAGCGGTGCTCCAATGACCTCTGAAACCAGTGGGCGTGGTTTTTAAAGAAAATAAAATGAGGGATTAAGTCATGAACATCAATGTCATAAACCATATTTATTTTTTGGTTTTTAAAAATATTTTAGCCAGACTTCCTTAAAACAAGTATCTCTTATAATTGGAAAAATAAGGATTATAGGTGTAATTTTTTTATGCTTAGTGAAGTGACAAATTCTTCAAACTCCCTTCAGAGGGGTGACTGGGTCTCAGATGGAGAATGTCAGGTTCACAAATGTCTTTTCTCCTTGTCACCTTCCTCACATGGTCAATTAAAGCTAGCACTTTTTCCTATGACAAGGACATGTACCCAGTGGGAACTGGACTGAAGCCAACACATTAATTTCATGTAACTCAGCTGAATGATTTTATTTCCTCCCAAGGCTGACCTGGGGCTCACAACCTGTGGATGGCGGTGGTGGTGACGATGTTTTGAATAAGACCCTGCATTGGTCTACGGGACTTGGGCTGGTACAGATCCTTGAAAGACTGTCAGGGGTGAACTGGGGGGGAACAAAGTCCGTATAATAAAAATAGTTCAAACGGATCTTCAGAATCCCTTGAGGCATGGGATAACTAAAAAAGTTAGTGTCATGAAAGGGGCAGCGGTGAGCCAGGAATGTCCAACCTGCGGCCCACAGGCCGAATGCAGCCCAGGGTGGCTATGAATGCACCCAACACAAAATCATAAATTTACTTAAAACATCATGAGATTTTTCTGTTATTACGTGTCACAATATATTCAATGCGTGGTCCAAGACAATTCCTCTTCTTCCGGTGTGGCCCAAAGACACCTAAAGGTTGGACACCCTGTATGGTGACCTTATGGTGTTCATGCTCTGTGAGAGCCCCTCCCATTGGCCGAGCGTGGGGTGGACTCAGGGACTCACTGCTCACAGGTGTGAGCAGCCACTGGACATGACCAGGTGGCAAGGACCCGAGGAGGGCTCCTGCCGACAGCCTCCCACGATGAGCTACTTAGCAGGTGTTCCCAGGCTTCGGTTGACTGCAGCCCCGGGGAACTTCTGGACTGCCATTTCACAAAAGCCCTTGAGCCAGAACCATCCTGCCACATGCCACAGAAATGAAAAGAGATAACACATGTTTGTTGTCTTAAGCTACTAAGTTCTGGGAAATTATGTTACTCAGCAATAATTCACATAGGGGTTAAATGGTATCCACCCCAGAACATGGTGTAAGGGGTGCCAAGATGGTATCACACCTGCACAGTGTCATCCCCCATTGTCTCTTTCAGGCTTGAAATATTTGAAGTCCCATCTTAGATACGTGTGCAGCTACTCACACGGGCTGCCTTCTAAGTGCATGCAGCACACGGAGTGTTAGAGATAGCAAGGCAATTTTTCCTTCTAAAAACCTCATTTTCCTTCTCCCGAAGAACCAACCAGTTTCCTTGTCAAAAACAGCTTTCAAGGCCACCTCACATTAAAGCCAACAGTTGAACCCCAATCCCAGCTAGGAGTCAGAGGTCTCCGATTATGAAGGAAAAACAGTGGCTAAAGTGGAACTTCATGGAATGCACTCACCCTCCCTGTAGTTCCCCCAAAATTTAAATAGAGGCATTCCACTCTGCCCTCTTCAAATTAAGTGCTATCACAAAGCAGACACTGGAGCATAAAATACCTTTTAATTTCACCAATTTGAATACCCGAGTTTTGCCTTAAAGGGCTAGGCAACCTGAAGCTTTTCAACCAAAACAAGGTACCAGATTACTAGAGGCAGATGATATTTCACCTTGAACATCAGGTGTATTGTCCTTAACATCAGGGATTCTCTGAGGATTAGCAGTACACAGTGCCTATTATTATATTAATGATAAACCATTTGCATGTCACTAACAAGTTTCACCCAGGTAGGGTTAATAGTTCAGTTTATTTTGTTTGCTTAACAACCAACTGGTTTCTTACTCACTGAAGTAAAAGGCAAGCAACTCAAATGTTTTCTTCAATCCAGTCCGTTGAACCAAATGCTAATACATAAAATTTTTTCCCACCATTACTACTGTCATGCAGCTTCTAGGACAATATACTATTTTTGACATAAAAATATTAAGTAGGAAAGATTTCAATTAATCAAATGTAAAAACAAAGAGACATATACTTAAGGCTTGGCGTGGCTATTGTGAAATGAAGCCATAAACTGGTGAAATGAAGCCATAAACTGGTCATAGAAATACACATTTTCAATAACAGGA
Source organism: Tonatia bakeri (assembly GCA_004024845.1). Lineage (NCBI taxonomy): Eukaryota > Metazoa > Chordata > Mammalia > Chiroptera > Phyllostomidae > Tonatia > Tonatia bakeri. Next base: position 133,722 of record PVIA01003520.1, on the reverse strand, counting down.
TTTTTTAAAGATTTTAAAAATAATTCATACCTTTGTTGATTCCACATGTGCCATTTGCAATTTAACATCAGAAAATAATCACTCCAAATGGTTCTCTCTGCTATGATTCACCACGGTGAATGATTCTGCCACTCACAGCAAATCAGAGAGTGGTTCGGAATGGCTTATTTTCCTGCTCCAATAAACTATGACTAGGCATTCAGCAGATTTTTCTTTTGTTTCTTATTATTTTGCAGAGTTGGAAAAATATGAAAAATAAAAGAAATAACTGAATGGGCCACTGCTTTCAAAACTTATTTAGTCTTGCTCATTTATGCCGACCCTGTTATAATTCACTTCCACTCTCCTGTTTTGCTGGTGAGTCTTTCATATGATGGCAACCCCACCACTGGATGTCCATTCTCTTTTGGATCTCAAGGCACTGTTTACCTTTTCACACAAAACTCTAAGCACCCACTGCCAAAGGGAATGTGTATGATAAAACTGAAGTATTTCATTGGCTTTTCCTTCTGGAAATAATTGGCAGAAATCTCATTTGCTGCATTAATTTTGCATCATTAAATCTACCTGGCAAGTACTTCAACATCTACTTGGCCATTCTGGATCCCAGTCCAGACAGTTGACATACATGCAGGAACAATGAGGCCTTCTGACAGTTTTCAACATACTGCTTTGATTAATAGATTTTTTAAATTATAAACTTTTCTTAATTCAGGAGTCTAAAGCCATCAACTACTACAAAACAGCTGCTACAATGCCCTTTGTTCACCTACTCTCGTCTTTAGGATACCAGGAATCATCCATAACAAGTATTCAATTTACCAATGCTTAAACCTAGCAGAGAAAGCACCCACTGTCTCTCCTCAACCCTACACACTTCCAGGGAAATAAATGAACAGCAGATTCAGTCATTTTTTTCCTATCACCCAAGGATATGATTTTTTTTAGTACTTTTAGAGAGAGAGGAAAAGAGAGAGAGAAAATCAATTGGTTGCCTCCTGTATGCATCCTGACCGGGGATCAAACCCACAACCTAGGTATGCACCCTGACTGGAAGTCAAACCCACAGTCTTTTGGCGCACAGGACTATGCTCCAACAACTGACCCACCTGGCCAGCACCAGACTCAGTCATTCTCCGTGACAATAGAGAAAGTTATTGCCACCTCACAGTCCTGACTCTTTCCAAAACATACACATGCTACCTAGAGTCCAAGAAGTAAACATCCCACCAGCAGGGGCGACATTAGGATGCAACAAGACATTGTATTGCCTGAGATCAAGTTATATGAGCTCAATTTTACATCAAAATAATGTTATAAATGAGGATTATAAACTCAATTTACCTATTTAACTCATATCACCTTCTATGTGCCTTATGTTACATAGGGTAAAGATACGAATAGACAGACTAGTGGGCTCCAAGCTATTTTGATCACACAAGATTTAAAAATTATGAGCATAATCATTATTTATGTACATAGATAGATATTGATGCAGATATTCTACTGTGATGTGTAGAACAAAAATAAAATTAGGACAAAAGGGAAATAATATACATAGGTGTTCTAGTATATGCCTGCTGCACCCCAACAGATCACCCATGTACCTCCTGGGATGTGTACTATTTACTGAGTGATATGCTGTTCCTCTGCCCTTTAACAGTTACTCGTCTGGAGGGCAAAAGCAATATATCCGCTACTTTCATACAGCATTTTATAGTTTATAAAACATTTCATATACATAATCTCAGCTCCTCACAAAAGGAAAAAAAGTTTCCTCACCTTACATACTAGGAATTTAAGCGACATGAGTGCCCCAAACTCACCCGAAGAGACTGTGGCTAAGTTAGATTGGAAACCAGGACTACACTACACACATGTAACAGAATGAACAGGCTTTATGTGACAGTCTGGAAAACAAAACACCACTTACAAGACTACTTCTAAAGGAAAATGTTTTCTGAGTTCTAATTAACTGACTTGTAAAGGAACTTTGGTACATAACCTAATCATAAATTAAGGACAACATGTATTACATATTTCTGAATAAATGTTCATTCATTCAGGATAATCTGAAGCTTTCATTCTGCCTCTGATGCCAAAGAGTAAATCACATAAACATGAAGGCCCCACCAGGCGTACTGGGATGCCCACGTTCTGTAAGGCCGCCCACTGGTGCTCCAGGCAGCGTCTCCGCCCCAGCACTCCCTTTACTTGTCCACCCAGTTTCAAGTCCTAACATAAACACACTACTTTCCCTCATCAGCATTTTAAAAACCAGTAAAAATTCATTTGTAAGTATTAACTTTGTAAGCATTAAGCTTTAACCCTGAAAACTTCTATTTTTCTTCCAAAGTCAAAAGCAGAATAGAAAATGTCAGTAATGAATGGTGCTTTGAGTCTAGAAAGGGGGGGTGGAGAAACCAAAGGGTGGTAAGTTTTCTGTCTGCCGAGGAAGGTGAGTCAGACACTTGGCCTTCTGCTGGCCTCCCTTGAGTCTTCTTGAACCCTGCTTTCTTTAGATGCCCAGCACTGACTGGGTCAAATATTTGCAATGCAGTGCTACTTTTTTTAAATGGATAGCCTCTCTGGCCCAGTAACTTGATTTCTGTAACTCTAAGAAAATTATTTAAAATATCAAAACCTCTCAGGCATAAGTGTTTCATCATAATGTTATTCATTAAATGGAAACACAAAATGTAACCTGGTGTCCAACAATAAGGAACTGACAGACACACTCAACAATATATCATGCATCTACTTGAAATAATGGCTACAAAAGCCATATAATGACATAAAAAAAGTTTATGATATGTTAACAGAGAAATGCAGAATATAAGCTGCATGCACACTATAATTATAACTACATAAAAATGTCATAAGAAAAAAATAAACTAGTAGTAAATGGACCAAAATGAATCAACATTTTGGTTAGAGGTAATGGAATTGTTGATGACTTCTTTCTTTTCTATATTTTCAGATTTTCTCTGGTATAGGTATATAATTTTTTACAATAAAACTAGATTGTCTAAAAACCACCTAATCATGTATAAAGCATTTCCATTCACAATTAAAACAATTCCAATCACAATTGCTTCAAAGAGAATAAAACACCTAGGAATAAATTTAACCAAGGATGTAAAAGACCTGTATTCAGAAAATTATAAGATACTGAAAAAGAAATTGAAGATACAAATAAACAGAAGCATATACCATGTTCATGGATTGGAAGAACTGACATCATTAAAATAAGCATACTGCCCAAAGCAACCTATAGATTCAGTGCATTTCCTATCAAAATACTAACAGCATATTTCACAGAATTAGAACGAATATTCCAAAAATTTATACAGAACCACAAAAGACCCTGAATAGCAACAGCAATCTTAAGAAGAACAAAGTTGGAGGAATCACACTACCTAATATCAAACTGTACTACAAGGCCATAGTAATCAAAACAGCCTGGCACTGGCATAAAAAGAGACACATACATCAATGAAACAGAACAGAGAGCCCAGCAATAACCCATGCCTTTATAGTCAATTAATATTTGTCAAAGGAAGCAAAACATACAATGCGGTAAAGACAGCCTATTCAATAAATGATATTGGAATTTTGGACAGCTAAATACTAAAATATGAAACTAGACCACCTTCTTGCACCATACATAAGAATAAACTCAAAATAGATTAAAGACTTCAATGTTAGACTCAAAACAATAAAAATCCTGGAAGAAAACATAGCAGTAAAATTTCAGATGTTTCTCATAGCCACGTTTTCCTGATGTACCTCCTTGGGCGAGGGACACAACAGCGACAACAAATGGGACGACATCACACTAAAGAGCCTTTGCGCAGCAAAGGAAACCCTCAGCGAAGTGAACAAACAACCCAGTGAGTGGGGGCAAGCATTTGCCATTGACACGTCTGTTGAGAGGAAAATGCCCAAAATTTATAAAGAACTTACAGAACCCAACACCAAAAAACATAATCCAAATAAAAAATGGGCAAAGAACCTGAATAGAAATTTCTCCCAAGAGGACATACAGATAACCAGAGGGCATATGAAAAGATGCTCAGTCACTAATCATCACAGAAATGCACATTAAAATCACAATGACATAGAACCTCACACCTGTCTGAATGGCTGTCATCAATAAGTCAACAAACAATAAGTGTTGGTGAGCATGTTGGAGAAAAGGGACCCTTTTGCACTGTTGGTGGGAATGCAGATTGGTGCAGCCACTGTGGAAAGCAGAATGGAGTCAGCTCAAAAAAATAAAAATGGAACTGTTTCATGACCCAGCGATTCCACTTCTGGGAATTTATCCAGAGAAACCCGAAACACTAATTTGAAGGAACATGTGCGCCCCTGTGTTCACTGCAGCTTTATTTACAATAGCCAATATTTGGAAGCAGCCCAAGTATTCATCAGTAAATAAATGGCTAAAAATGCTGTGGTGCATTTACACAATGGAATACTATTCAGTGATTAAAAAAAGAAGGAAATCTTACCCTTTGCCACAGTATGGATGGACTGTACTAAGAGCATTATGCTAAGTGAAATAAGCCAATCAGAGAAAGACAAATACCATATGATTCCACTCATATGTGAAATGTGATGAGCAAAATGAATTAACAAGGAAAACAGTGACAGGCTCATGGAGAAAGAGCAGGCTGACCGCTGTCGCGGGTCGGGGAGTAGGGGGGAAGCTGTGACAGAGGGTGGAGGGATTGAGAGAAAAAAGAGAGAGAAACTTCATGGATACAGACAAGAGTTTTATGACTGCAGGGGGCAGGGGGCATGGAGGGAGGTAGAGGAGGGCATGGGGGTAATACATGGTGATGAACAGCATTTGGAGTGCTGAACACACAGGAAAAAGTATGCAAGTGACGTGCTGGGAACTGTGCACCTAAACCCAGATAATTTTGTTAGCCAGTGTCACCCCAAGTAATTCAATAAAAAGGGAAAATATTAAAAACAGAAAAGAATCCCCACGATTAATAAAAAATACAAATAATTCTACTGAAAATAAAATAATATGTACAGATAATTCAGAAAAGAAAAACCAAACAGCAATAAAATTTTTTAAATGTCCAATCTTATTTAGTAATAAAAGACATTTAAATTAAAATAACAAAATACAATTTATACCATAACAGTAACAAAAACTTAAGTGTATATATTTTTATGAGGATGTATGAATATTGGAACTTTCATACACAGCTGGTAAAAGTCAAAATCAGTACAATCACTTTGGAGAGTAACTTGAAAACATCTAATAAAACTGAAAAATATAAGCTATATATATATAAACTTTATATACATGCACATAAAAATCATAATAATGTTCATTGTGGCATTGTTTATAAAAGTAAAAAGTTAAAAACAACTTACATTTCCAATGATAGGAAAATAAATAAATAAATTTTCCTATTTTCATATGATAGACTACTATAAAGCAATAAAAATTAATAGATTTGGCCTATATGCAACATCATAGATAAATCACAAAAGCATAATGTTCAGTAGGAAAAGGAGCTTTGGATAATATAAACAGTCCATTCCATTTAAAGAAACTTTTAATACAGGTACAATAATGCCACATTAAAGCCACATACATGGCAGCAATAGTACGACAATGTGCGTGGAAGAGCTAAACACCAAATGACAACCCTGGAGAGAAAGAGAAACAAACGGCCTTGGGGGCTGGCGTTCCAACCGACCTCAGTTCTAATCTGTAACGTTAGAGAAAAGCACTGGAAGCAAGATTAGCAAAGCATTGTTGGAGACAACTGTGTGCTTGTTTGCAGGTACGTGTTCACTCTTTCTCCCCTCTTTTTTTGTTCTTAACATTTCACATAAGACATTCATTGTAAAGAAACAATGAGCACATAAAACTGACTCTTCATTCAAAAGAATGAGAATTGCCTTGTAAAGGTCCAAAAAAGGACGGCCCAGTGAAGTTGTCTGCGGTCTCTCAGGTACTGCTTCCACCTGTTCTGCCACGTGAAGCATGTTAGAAATGTTGCTTCTACCTTTGTATGTGACTGGAGAACGAGGACAGGGGACAACCCCCCAGAAAAGTTTGCAGTTTACTCTGGTGGGGGAGTTCATTCCCAAAAGCACTAAAGAGTCATTCTGAATGCGTCGGTCACATAGACTGATGTTCAGCTGTACAGCAGCATGAATCTGGTATCTTAGCCCCTCTGTCTCCTTGAAAATACTGACCTGCCCAACCTACAAAGGTTTGGAGATTGTCAGTGCTTCCAGAAACCCCAAGTTCTCCAGAAAAGAGCTGTGCTTACCCCATGGGCCTGCACTTAAGAAAAAAGAGGTAAGCCCTTGCCAGGTGGCTCATTTGGTTGGAGCATCATCCAGTACATCAAAAGGTTGTGGGTTCAAACCCTAGTCGGGGCATATATGGTAGGCAACTGATTAGTGTTTCTGTTTCTTTCTCTCTCTCTCTCTCTCTCTCTCTCTCTCCCTCTCTCTCTCTCCCCCCCCCCCACCCTTCCTCTCTCTCTAAAATCAATAAATCCTCAGATAAGGATTTAGGAAAAAAAGAGAAACATGACTGCTTTGAAAGGGGCCAAATTCTAAGCCCCTGCTTGTTCTTGGAGGCAGTGATTACATGTTTGTGCCAGCAGAAGGGGCACCCTGGCAGACAAACCAGAAACCAAAGGTAATCAGCACCTGAGACATCACAGGCACACACACACTGCCCTGGCCGACGGCTCTGGAAGTGGTCAAGCAGGCGTAGTGGGTGATCAGGTTCACAATGCCAGCTCCCCTGCTCAGAACACTACCATCATGTGCAACTGCCACCGGCCGCTCTGTCTCCGAGCACTAAAGCAGCAGGTTCTCCTCCACACAAACTAACAGTCTGAATAATAACAGGCAGGTATTGACATATCCCACATTTTGATCTACCATTCCCTTGAAAACGTCGTTGGAGAACAAGTAGCCCAAAAGCAGTCAGGGCAAATCAGTCCAAAATGTGTGTGTTGTTTGACCTCTTGGCCATCTTGTCTACATCTGGAAGCACATTTGGAATGTGGAGCAAATCATACTGAAAGATTACACACACACACACACACACACACACACACACACCCTTCTTGAATACTTCAGGAGCTTTTCAGAATGCAGCTTGCAAGTCATGCTTCATTTAAGGCAGTTGATTTGTTCCAGTGGGAAGGCTACTGGACAGGACAATAAGTGGACAACAGGCACGGTGATTCATAGATTCCTCTAAGAGCTGCAGGTGTTTTGAGGACAGAAGTAAAGAAAAGGAGGCTGAGTCAGTTCTCAAAACTGTCCTCCTGTCCTAAGATTAACCAGAATTACTCACAGTAGTCAGTCGCTCTCAGAAATGTCAAGTGCAGGCACTCATCTGGGCACTCAGAGTGCTGCTCCCTCTCTCCCCCGGCTCTTTGGAGTGGCCCAGAAAAACAAAAGACTGGCCCCTCTAAAACCAAAGATGTCCACTTAAAATTGGTTACCAAAATGCATTAAAATGCATCTTTATTGGAGATGAGCCATTCAATTCTTTCCAAAGAAAAAGAAATGCAGCTTTTCCAATAAAGGGAAGTAGCAGGTAGCACTAGAAAAAGTGAAGAAAAGCTGTGAAGTAAATTGCAGTGATCCTAGCCATAGGGTGCTTAATTGTTAAAGAAAAGAAAAAGAAGCTGATTTCAATTTCTAAGGCAACCCAAATGTACAAGAAGTCTACTGTTCAAAAAATAAAATGTTACATACATAAAACAGTCTGGACTCATGGATAATTGAGAGTTAAACATTAAGAAAATTAGTCTTGAGTTTAATTATCTTAGTCTGTGCTTGCTTAAAATTAACAGAGTAAAGAATCAGAATACAGGGGGAAGCAACCAAAATGCAAAGAAAACCAATACACATAGGCTTATTGGGATATAGAATATATATAAGCTGTATTTATGAGAATATAGTTCCAAATTCTAACGTATAAATGAGTCTGTCCAAAAAGTATCCAGCCACGCACGTACTATGAAAAATGGAGACATTTACTGAAGACGATGCAACATACAAGAAACAATGTACATAGGACAATGATGTCTCAGTTGCCTTCAAAGTGGGCACCTTGGGACCTTGCACAGTTCTCCCAGTCACCATCAGCTGCCCCACCGTATTTTCCTGAATCTCATCAACAGTGTGAAATTTCTTCCCTTCCAAAGGTGATTTGAGTTTTGGGAAAAGCCAGAAGTTGCAGGGCACCAAATATGGACTGCAGGGGGACTGAGTCACCTAGGTGATGTGATGTTTTGCCAAAAAACTCTGCACGAGATGCAATGCATGAGCAGGCACACTGTTGTGATAAAGCTGCCGATCGCTAGTTGCTCACATCTGTGGCCTTCCCAATCACCTGAATAGTTTCCTCAGAGGAATGTTCAAGCTTAATTCAAAATCTGATGCAGATTCATTGCTCTACTTGCTCAGTCATTTTGAATGCAATGGCCACACAGTACACATGCTCACTCAACAGCACCTACCGCCCCCACTGATGACTACAGTGAAGCCATCATTGTTCACACATGTCCATTCCAGTCCACTCTCCTTGGTTGTCAGGTTACATCAATGTGGCACAGACCATTCTCATTATATTAATAATAGCTGGAATTTTTCAGGACAGACCTTGTGTGTGTTTGTGTATACACACACACACAAATCTCACAATCTAGGTTCCCACAGTAGGCCTTAGGTTGGCCAAACAGAACAATAACACAATTTATTTAGCAAAACTAGTTACATTAAAAAGAGTTCTTCCCATGTAAGCCTAACAAAATAAGCTTTCTATTTGAATTATAAGATTAATTGCCAAATATCCCATCTTTTCCCTCTGAAGACAAAGAGGTTTGATATAATAACAGTTAATGTAAGAAACACTCTTCACAGCATCTGAATTTCACCTCATTTGAAAACCATAGCAATTTAGGTGTGCAAATCAACTCTGGGAATCACACCTGGACACACACACACCGCCCATCCCCAGTTCCATGAGAAATTCCAGCTGAAGGCCCCTTTGTTTAGGCAGGTGAACTCCGCTAAAAATGAGAATGAAAGAACTTTGAAGAAGGTTGCTTCAGGAGAAAAGGGAGTGTCTGCTGTGCATCTTTTATGCACCTCTCATTTTAAGTGTTTTCTCTCATATGATAGTTACAACTGTCCCCTAAGGGGCACATAATTGTTCCCATTGGACAGCGGAAGAAAGCAGAGCTCAGTTGGGCTGAGTGGGCACCTGAAGTTACACAAGGAGGCAGGGGGCCAGGATTTGAACTCTTTGAAGACAGGGCCACCTTTCAATTCTCAACATCTGTACCCAGCACAGCACCAGAGACAGGGCAGGCATTTGATAAGTGTTGTTAAATTAAATCTGACTGCGAGGCCCACCCACTTAGATGCTTCTGGAGACTGGCATCAGAAGGCTAATCCACAGTCTAAAGGGCAGCGAGGAGAAGCAGTCAACCCAGTCTGGAGTGAACTGAACAACTTCATCACTCAGATCTTTCAGAGCCCCAACTGCCTTCTCTCCTCCATTACTACCCTCTTCTCATCATTATCTCTACCCAGCTCTGGCCACCTGCCCACCATGGGTTTGCTCTCCCAAGGTGGCTGCCAGGCTTGGCACAGCCCAAGGCTGCCCGTTCCTCACCCCGCTTCCCGAGGGAGCTGGTAGACATGAAAACACTGGCCTGGCATCTGAGCTGTGGACCAGTCATGACTTCCATCCTTTAGCTATTTGGGATTACTCAGGCCCTAAGGAATTCTGGCTCCCCGCGGACAGGGTTGTTCCAAAATCCTAACACTTGCAGGTGAACACTGGGAGTGGGGCTCCAGATGGGTCCCATGGGTTAGGGACTCTTGAATTACTTGCATAGATGGGTTTTAGGCAGACGGTTGGAAACTAGTTATTTGAAATGTAAGGGGTTTGTGTTCTCTAACATGGGAGGGGGAGGAGAGAGTCAAAGAGATTTGGTAGCCCCTGGCATGCACACCTCAGGGAGCCTGGGGAAGGGCTGAAGGGGCAAAGACACAAAGGCTGTGCCTGGGCATGTGCCTGGTGGCAGAGCTTGAACCCCACCCACAGCGTCCTGCATGCTGTCCCCTCCCCTGCTCGGAGCTTCGGGGAGCAGTTTCTCTGGTGCCTCTCTGCAGTGGCTAAAAGCCCAATTTTTAAAATAACAATAATAATAGCACAAGCTATAACCACAATTTACTGATAGCCACTAATTGCCAGACACCATACAAGGTTCTTTACATATTTTAACATCCGCCAATGGTACTATTGTTTCCCCCATTTTGCAGGAGAGAATATGGGATGGCTCTTTAATGATAAGCTTCCATCTGTCAAAGAGCCAAGAAGCCAGTCAGGACCCCGCTCACCGCACAGCCTGTCCACAGATCACCCAGGCTGCTCAGGAGATGAACCCTAGCCCATAGCGTGGTCCATCTTCTTTCCAGCTCTGACTCCACACCCTTCTACATTCCCTGCCCTCGCCGACCAATGCAGGAATGAATGCATGAAAACCTGGCCCATCACTCCTCTGGGAGCACAACTTCTACACTTTGAGTTTCTTAAGTTTTCATCCAACGTGGTACAGAAAAGGACTTAAATCCTGAGTTACATTAGAAGTTGGCTGTGTCTTCTCGTCCTGACCTGCACTGAAATCAGCTGAACTTCTCCAGACCCAGTTTCCTCAGATGTGACGGGGCAGGGGGGCCTCTGGTCTTCTCACCTGACTGTGTCTGGTGTCTTCGCCTCACTTTCCAGGTTCATTTGGCCACTGGGATGAGTAACACAGTGTGAACCAGGAGAGTCCAAAATCCCCACCAGGATCAGGTCTGGGCCACATTTCAGAGACACAAATACTGAGAAAAAGTGTCCCTGGGGCCCTTCCAGTGCTCAAATATTTCACAAATCCTAGAAAAGCACTTCTGGAAAGAACTTTAGAGAAAGTCCTAGTCAATCCCATATTTTACAGGAAGCAAACTAAAGCTGGCAGAACACCTGGCCATGTTCTCGCCACCCCACCCTGCAGTTAGCATGAGGCAGGATCTGGATGCACACTGAAGATTCTCTGAATCCAAAGTTCGCATGTCATGTCATATGTATAGTTTCCTCCGATTTTGTAATTTTAGGCATTAAAATAGTTACACTTTGTAATGCCCTGAATAGCAGAAAGCGAAGAAAAAAGCAACTCAGTTCTTTAGAACACCAGATACAGGAACACCCTTGAAAGTCAGCATTAATAAAGAAGTGAAGGTACAGAAGTATGAAAATGTTTTCCTAGTGAAATCCAACCAGCTGATGGCTGGGCGGGGGCTCCCAGTCAGCCTGTAGTTTCAGTCCAGGGCTCTATGCAGGATGCCCTGACAAAAAGTCACAGAGATGTGGCTGTTTGGTGTTGTTTTTCTAAAGTTATTACTTGCCATAGTACCTCATATTTCTTACATATTTTAGACAGTTAAACTATGTGCAACTATGAAAATTTCTGTATTCAGAGGTGCTATAATTATTTGGAAAACAAATAAGGACCACTCAGCCAAAATCACAGGAGACAACTAGAATGTAGGTTAAATTTTCATAAAAAGGTGCAGGGGGGTGGGGGCGCAGCAACCACGTACACAGCCATTTTCAGCTGGGCCATCAATGGTAGACACTGTCAAAGTTTCTTGCCACAAGCTGACATGGAGCTGAAAGACCCGCAGCCCAGGGCAAGGCTTGCAGGCACCAGCCCCTGCTTCCGAGCCTTCTCCCCCTGCCCTCTGCTTTCACAGACCTCTTCCAGATCAGAAGCCATGGGGCGAGAGGGAGGAGCTGGTTTTGTTTTCTGGAGAATAAAGGTTTCAAAAGGCCGAGGACGGGAATGTATAGGACTTGTTCTGCAAAGGTTCTTTTCTCAATATTTTTAAGAAACATATCAACAAACCAAAAAATTTGCAAATGTATACAAAGCCCCCTTGTGGAAGTATATTTAAAAACCATTTTGAGAACTTGAGAGCCTTAGGGGGAAATATTGGCCTCCGGGATAATTTAGGCTTCCTGGAGGCTGGTCATCTTGAGAATACACACAGGTATTTCAGCAGCGAATACCGCAAGCCACACGCCTACCTCCCGGGCCATCTTTCTGTAACTACAGAACCTTTTTGCTTCTCCTCATAGCCACCAAAAAGAAGCCCCAACATAAATCGTAGTAGATTTCACCTCATTTTAATTCTGCATTGCTCTTATCTGTCTCTTATCAGAGAAAGGAAATCAAGAAGTATAACTTAATTTACCTCTTTTTTTTTTCTTTCCTTCTTTCTGGAAGAAAATACCTTTGCATCTCCCAAGACAACAGAATTTTTGAACTAATAAAAGCCAACCGGATTCCAAGTGATAAGTTTTTCCTTCTAGGAAAAATTAACAATGTAAACATCCTCCGAAAAATATATTAAAGGCCACATTGAGATGAAAATGAAATGAAATGCTGCATGTTCTGTTTTTTTTTTAACTCAAAGAAAAACTTTTTTGACTTTCATGATGTGCGTATGGCCATTAATTTCAATGTCATATTATGGTTTTTGGCTGAACAGACAGTATGTATGTATGTATGTAAGCAAACAAAACAAATGCATTTTGTATTCAAATTTATACAACTCCATACATTTTTATGCTCTTTATTTGAAAATTAATTTTGGCTTAGGCCTCAGAGACAGCAAATGTTGTCAAGATTTGAGGGCTACCTGAAAAGCCTTGGGGACAGCATTACCCTTATGCATAAGAAACAGCAAAATAAAATAAAAATAAATGAATTTCCAAATACGTCATGGCTAATCCCTTGAGCTGACCTACAAATGAATTATGGAGGTTTTGCTACAGGACTGAGTAGATCTGGTGATTTCACTGAGAGATTTATCTTATTTTCCAACTTATTTTCATATCTTATTTCCTTTTCTTTTAGAATTAGACTGTAAATAAAAGGGCTAAGACTGAATGAAGCTCCCTTTCACGGCACTCATATTGGATTGATAAATTAAAACGGTGAGATGAGTTTTGTATGACCCATCCTCGAGGATTTGGGAAATTTAGCCGATGCAAAACAAGGCATTAATTTGGAAAGGCCTAGCTACTTACAATGCTTAGTGTTCTGACAATGATGAATGGCATCATTCCAAGCAAATGGTAATTTCACTTTTTGTGACAGTACTTTAGAGCAAAACCGACTTTCTTCACACAAAGAATTTGCAATCCTATTGAACAGAGGCAGTACCTGAATATCAGAAATCCTTCATTGTTTAAGTATCATCTGATATTCTTGATTGGCTTCAGACTGAAGGTTGGAGTTGAATTAGGGAGAACCGAGGTTAAGTCCTAACCTTGAAAGACTTAGCAGCCATTGAAGCACTGCCTTTGGGCACTTATTGGCCTGTGTTTATCAAAAAAACTTTTCAATTCAATGAGGGGAGGGAGAAAACACAAAACTTGTCACATTCATCAAGTGAAGCCACTGGAAAGACATCTACATACAGAACACCCAAAAAGCATAATCTTCCCGAAGGGCTGATAGAAATGGTAATTGGATGGGTCGGGGAATAATACAACCAAAGCGGGGGCCATGCAGAATATCACGAAAAAATCAAGGTCAAAAATAAAAGAACGGATCCTTTTTAACTTGCAAAAAACTTACACTTGGCCTCTGTAATAAGGGAAAAATATACCTGTTGCTACCCATAATTTATGTCCTCTCAAAAGCCTCTCAAAAGGACCCTTTGAACATAAAACGCATTAAAGATCCCCATTCTCACAGCCCCTAAGAAAGCTTCACCTTATTGACTCTATCGAAATATGTTTTCTGAAAGCAAAAAAAAAAAATTAAAGAGAACAACTAAAACTGGTGACTCCCGTTCGAAATGTAAACTATCCATCTTTCAAGAGAGAAGGCATGCCTGGGGTGGGGATGGGGAGGGGGGATATATTGAATACATTTAAACTCTTCCCTGAGTGGCTGCCAAAAAAAAAAACAACACACACACACACTCTTGGAGGACTGGGAGAGAATACCAACACTGTGTCCCAAAAAGAGGAACAGACCCAATGAATCATAAAGTCTTGATTGCAGGCCTTCCTGCCTTCTTTGCTAATGAGCTAATACCAGGACAAAGCCAAAAGACACATGTAAACAGATGAGCCTTCTGGGGATGTTGCATTGTCCTGTTTTTTATCTTACACAAACACCTCCACACTGAACTCGGAAGGGTCTTGGCACGGCATGGAGAGCTGATATTCTGAGCTGCATCCAGCCCAGAAAGGAAGGAATCTGATGAAGGGGTGTGCACCCCAGCGTGGTGGACGTGTGCGGATGCAGGTGTCTCCTTACTGACAAAGATACTGGTTACGGGGGAAATAGTCCCTGAAAAGACAGTGTCTGGGGCCCCTCTTCTTCCCAGGCAGTAAAGCAGAACACCCAAAAGGTCTCCTTAGATGGGTTCTCTAAAGAGTTAAAAAGAAACAACCCAAAGCGCACTTTGGCATTTTCCAGTAAACTGTACAAATGTACTGATATCCAGCAAAAGACAGCAGCATTTGTTAATTTGCAGAATTCTCAGATGCCTGTATGCCCATTTTTATTAATCCAGGAACTGAACTTTCCACATTAGAGTTCCACAGTGATGTACGGAAGGAGACGGGGTTTATGATTTGTGCTGACAGAGCCACATCATATTTTAGGGAGATGACATAGCTATTGATGGCTCCTTCTAATCTATTCCCAGTAACACACTCATCTGTATGTTCTCCCCGGGCACCAGAAGAACAATCTCAGATCCCTAAAACAGTATGTCATCTCTTTCCACAAATCTCATATGCACATATATTATTATTATTTAACGTTTATTAAGTACCAACAGTATGCTAGGCACAATAGACATAGGGGACCATAAAAACATATTTAACGCATCAAAAACCACAATAAAAGGACGCTGTGTTTGTGACAGAAGACAATAAAAATCTTTGCTATTCATAGTTCAAGATGAAATGCACCCCAGGTCCCAGAGCAGCCTTGGTACAGCTTGGCATAGCAAAGAAATGTATTAGAATCTTCACTCAGCCAGAGAAAGGGAGGTTTGCATACTGTACAACTAAACATGGCTTTCCTCAATTTTGTGATGTTCTGCAACAAACAATGGATTCTCTAATGGCAAAATATTAATTACTTAACTATCTGGTAAAATCTCAGCACTCTGCATTACTTCCAATCATTTGGTATCTTTTGCACCAAACACTATGATAGGCATTTAAACTGCATTTCTCTGTACAATAGTTGGGTATACTTTTTTTATTTTATTGAAATGTAGAAAGGTTAAATGATTCACCCCAGGCCCAGCTCAGGAATCATTGTCAGTTGACCTAGAGTTGCAAAACACACACACACACACACATACACACACACACACACACAGAACTGAACAGTGGTAAACGCTATCCACAAACTTGGGGATACAGAATTAATATAGCATCAGATAACCAATTTGGACCTATGTACACACAGCATTAGCCTGGCCAAAGTAGATTTATAGCTAAGGGTCTCAGCTTCACTTGCTAAAGCTTCTTTCATCATGACTCAGTATAGGCTTAAGTATATATACTCTGGAGCCACATTTTATGGGTTTGAATGCTGGTTCTACAACTTCTTAGCTATGTGCCTCTAAACAAGTTAATTAATATTTCTCTGCCTCAGGTTCCTCACATGTTAAAAAGACATGAGGAAAATAACAGTAACTTGTTTCACAGATTTATTTCTAGGGTAAAATGAGTTAATGAATAGAGCAAGCTTAGTATAGTGTCCAACACAGGGTAAGTGCTTCAAAATCTATCATCTTGTCAGGGTCCTCGTATAGGGAAGCAGATAATGTGCTGCTTTTGAGACAAAAAGACGATGTTGCTGATGGTCAATAAGTAAATCAAGTTGCTTTCCTATTAGTAAAAATTGATTTATACTAGCCATCCAACTTAGTCTCTACTCTTCAACCCTTTATGAACTTAAGACAATTGGCTAAGAACCCACAAAGTTGGCTTTTCAATGAGTCACCTTCACATGGGACAGAAGGTTGAGAGTTTACAACGTTAAGCTCTTTAGAGATGTTTGAATGAATGGATGGATGGATGAATGAATGAGTGAATGAATGAATGAGACAGTGCTTAGAGGTTCATGGAATCCAAATAAAGGTTCAGTTTATGGATTCAGGGTGCTCTTTGAAATCATGTAACTCTCAACAATATGGAAACTACATTGTATAGTTTCCACATACTTTCTACTCATTCTATTCTGCACCTCCTGGAAATTCCTCTGCTTCTTGTCATTTCTATAGAGGACTCGGAGAAGACAAGGGAAGTAACTAGAAATCAGTTAATACAACTCACTGTTCGCTACCCAAATGACAGTGTTAGCTGGAGAAAAAGTCAAAGTTAATGACTAAATTGAGGTTTTGGATTATCAGTCAACATCCACGGCTATGCATTCCTCAGCCAAATAAGGACTAATAATCCAAGTTGCAGTATGCAGGAAATCAATCAGAGGTGCTGCTTGGAACAAAGAAAAGAGGATTATTGTTTTCTAATATTGCTTTTATTGTCATAAATATCAAGGGATTAAACAACTGCCATAAATTAAGGGCAATTAAATTATAAGGTTTGCCCATTAACAAATATAAAATAATTGCTTTTAAAAACTTGGAAGTGTATGATATGAACTTAAAAATCACAAAATACCAGTCTTTAAAATTATTTGTCACTATTTCCTTGAAGCGCAGTTACCCAGTGGAAATTAAAAACCTGTCAGGACTACTTCAGTGACACAACTGAAGATACTCTTCTTAAGGAAATTACTATAGAGCACAGGAACTTTTCTGTGCTTTCACACCTTTCCAAACCACTTTTTCCCCTCTGAGGAATAGGGCCTCCTTTTTGTAGCTCTAAGCTTAAAAGCAGTGCCTTTTAATTACACACAGCCTCATAAAGCCAGACATATTTAAATGTAATTTTGTAAGTTGTACACACACAGACTCAAACCCGTAGATGATGAAATGTTGCTAAAATTATCCTTATCCAGTAAAATTTATGGCAGTGATGAAAATCTTGACATCTATTCCAGAGTTCAAATTAAACTTCAGCGTAATACAGTAGCCGGAGTTGGACCAAAGTAAATAAGCACTTATTTAGAGTGATTGTAATGTGTGTGTGCGTTGCATGTACTTAACTTTCCAGAAGAAGTCGGTGAACCCACATTGTGAGCACTGCAGAATTAATCACCAGGGTACACAAAGGGCATATTCTTCAGTGATCCCAGCGTCCGTCTGCCTGACATCCACCTGCCTCGTTGTGCTTTCACTGAAGCACGTATTATGGCATCGATATTAACTCCAGGGTTCGGGTAAAACCATTGCAATTTCCCAAGATATCTGCCTCCTAATAAACACAGACTGAAGGGGAAGTGTTGAAAGCTACGGCAGTATTTTTCCTGTAATGTTTGACACAAATCTCAGCTGCATAACATTGTATGCTAATAACTATTATTTAATTAACAGATGAAGAAGCCCTTTTCATCCGCTCTGGCAGATTTTGAACTTGATCTTCTATCATTTGATGTCATGCAAGACCAGATAAATGACAAGTCTTTCGAGAGTCTGCAGAGCCCCTTTAGAACAGCTGCACAGTCTTCCCCTCTTCTTTGCAGCAGGTTTCTCACTTAAGAAAAAAACACGCTTCATTACATCGCCTCTTACTTGAGCTGCAAGGGTCTATTCAAGGAAGATAAGCCTCTTAGAAATGAAGTAGCGTTGAATTTAGGTTTTGAGTGACAGCAGGAAGATTTATCCATTCAACAGACAATACCGCTTTCTCTGCATTAATCTAGGAGGCGGACAATGATCTGTTTTTTAGGCCTCATCTCATCTCTTTCCCACAGCAGAAGGTGATTAGAGTTAGGAAACAGGGACTGTGAAAGAAAACTTGAGCGCTATCTCTCCAGCCCTCCTGTTTCCTGAAAGGGTAAGAGGGAGCCCCTAGGCCAAGGGCATCAATCACAGATTCACAACAAGGATATGATGCTTCGCCACTGGGAAACTGGTAGGCCACAGGTAAAGGGGTGAGCACCAGAACCCAAAGAGTAAACTATTATTGTTAGCTTCCCAGGGAGAAAAGAAAACACAAAGTAGCCCTTCATAAATGAAAGCCCTTGAATTCCTCTTGGCGGCGCCCAGCTAAAAATGTCAGGAATCTTCTGACTTTCCATGATATCCCACCACCTATCCACAGGTAAGTTTCAATGAAGTCCAAAACTAGCTGGTCTGCAAACAGCAGCCTAAAGACAGGAGACAAAGATTCTGCTGCACACTCATGGTGATGCCAGACAAAAGGCCAGACACTCCGAGCGAGTGTTTACACCACACAGCCATTTCACCTCACCTTTATAACCACCTTCCACAACTCAACAGGAGCGTCCACAAAAATCCTCATGCCCCAATGATTAATACAAAGTGTCCTTCTCCGCCAAGCACTGAGGACAGAGCTCACTATGAGCAACTCACAGACTGTGAGCAACCCACGAGGATATTAAACTGGAGTCCAGCATCAGAATCCCGTTTAACAGGCAATATCTGGCACTGCCCTTCGTGGGGAGGGCTTGCCACTTTCATAGTAGAATCTTTGCTCGTATTTTGTGGCACATCAATAGATGAACGGACTTTAGAATGAATGTGGCAGCTGAAAACAAGGCTTCCGGTTTGGGACAAGCACATTTTTATTTGAGCTGCAAACAAGCCGCAGTTGCCCCATCACAATAGCCAAAGACACTTTTTTTAAAGGCCACTCGCAAGTTGGTTGCTTTTTCCCTTAGCTCACAGGAAATAAAATGTTCATCTCCAGTTACCTTACAGAATCAAAATAATCAAAGAGAGCCAAGGAAGATTTTACAGCCAAGATTTTGGAAAATAAGTATGAGGCAAAATGCTTTTACAGGGTCCTATTTTCCTGAAAAGGCAGTTCACGGAGGCCGGGAGAGATTCTAGTTCAAGTGTGAGTAATTAATTAAGTTAGTAAGTAAGGAAGCAGAGTGAAAGTCACAGACATTACCACAGAATTAGATCAAGTTGCCCCAAATGACTTCTAAATTTGAGAGCAGATTGTGTGTTCCCCAGAAATCAATATAGAGTCATCACATTTTGACATTTCCTATTGTTAAATTGTGTTTTGTTTTGTTTTTGCAAAATGTCATATTGACAACTAGAGCCTTTTTTTTAAATCACCCCACGTAATGCTGAAAATATCTGTTTATCAGTCTTAAAGCCTGTAACCAGCCAAATACGGTGGTGGCAGGATGTAATCCACATTTCAGGCCTCTTCGGAACCCAACCCAATGCCAACACAGCCTGAGGATGTTACAAGGGGGTGGAAGAACACCACCTCTTTGGAAATCCCACATAGCATGAAAGCACAGCAGCTACCCTCACTTAGTGGACAGTTCTTCAGAAGAGTGATAATGATTTGAAGCAAAACCAAAATACAGCACCAAGTTGCTATTATTCTCATATTATGCAATTTAGTCTCAGGAAAGAAGGTTTTATTCTTATTATCTCTGGGCCTCAAATTCCTTAAAACTCATCTTATGGCACTGTTACTTTTTACCTACTGCTTCCATACTCAAAAGTTGACCTCCCAGGTGGCAAAAAAAAGCAAACTGCCTCCACCATCACACCCTACCTAATGGGCCCAGTCAGCATCTACCATGACAGTCTTTATTTCTTTCTTTCTTTTTCTTTCTTTCTTTCTTTCTTTCTTTCTTTCTTTCTTTCTTTCTTTCTTTCTTTCTTTCTTTCTTTCTTTCTTTTTCTTTCTTTCTTTCTTTCTCTTTCTTTCTTTCTTTCTGCCTTTTTTTCCCTTTTTTAATTACTGAAGACTCCTGTTTTAGAGAAATCCCTAATTGCTTCATTTTGAGATGTTATGTTTAACCTCAGGAAATGGTGCTATAAGACCTGGCAAACAGCTTTCTGGTTGTTTCAATCAGTACCAGATTATGAAGCCCAGCCGAGTAAGAACCCTATTCATTTTCTTGCCCTGTCATCTTGATCTTATTTGAATGTCTGGGGAGCTGGAGGTGCTTAGCCAGCCCTGGGTTCCAGGAGTGGGGGTGGGAGCAGCAGGGAGAGCTATGCGATGTGTTAGAGACACTGAAAGTTTTCATTTTGACTCCTTAATGAGAGCGACCTTTGACACGGGCTGATGAGTTCCATGCTTGTCCTGGTGTGCTTTTTGAAAACATTTGACACTGGTCACAGGTCTGACAGGGATATGACTAATGAAGTCGTGGTATAAAAATAATGGGCTGCAATTGCAAGTCATTTGCATGAAACCAAACTCCTTAAAAACTTGTCTCTGTTCACTTTCTGTTTTCTAAATGAGTCAATAATATGAATCAGATGGCTTGGAGGCAAGAGATCCCAAATATTCCTTCTATAAGTTTGGTAAATTAGTTGGCATTTGGTGCAATTTTTGTTGCCTTGAGGCCTGGTTTAAATTGGACTGTAGTTACTAAATTGCTAGGGCGATTGCAGAATGTGTAGGATAATACATAATACCTTGTTTTTCTTAAGTGTTTCGTCAGAGAGCTTCTTGTGAGGTCAAGGGACCCAGACAACTCTTTGCAGAGAATATCAAGGGTGGGTAAATGAAGAAGAAATGGAAGGGGTGGTGGGGTTCAGGATAGGGGTGAAATAAAAGGAGGGAAAAAAGAAGAGATAAAACAAAATCAAAAAGAAGAAAGGTAACAGATTAAGGTCTCAAAATGCAAAAGGAGAGCAAGAGTGCGGAGGTGGGGGAAGTGAAAGGAATGAATAGAAAAATGACTGCAGGGGAGGTAGAGTAATGGGGGAGGTGGAAAAGAGAAGAAAACCTTTTAAGAAGGAAACTTAAAGAAGAAACTACCATTTCTATTTTAGTTTACCCTATAAAAATATGTACCATTTATTTTCCCAAAGTGCTAAGCAACCACTAAACAAAATCATGGACTCTATAGAAGTCCACAAGCTAGGGGCGGCTCTTTCCTTCCTTTGTCTCTGCATGACCCAACCGGAGTCCCTGACGGTTCATCCTTTCGCCTATAGCCCAACACACCCCCCATCATGGGGGAGCTTCCAGCCGAGCTCGACGGTAATCTGGCCAGCTGTATCTGAAGCAGCAGCCACGAGGAGGCACACTGCACGAGTTTCCTTCTAGAGCCTTCCTCCTTCGTGGCTTATTGTTTGTGCGTGATTTAAACACTTGGGATTTTCTTTATGATTTGTCAGTTTCAGTATATCTATTCAGGATTCCATTTTGCTTGCCAGGTATACATGACAAAATTAACTATCATGTGTCCCTTAAATAAAAATACGAATGATTTACAGATACACACACATGCAACAAAAGAGCAAATGGATAAAAGAAAGATTGTTTGGCACAGAGAAAAGTATATATACAAGCTTGGAAGTGAAGGTTGCTCTGCAACTTTAGGAAATTTTCTTACTCTCATTGAGCCTCAGTTTCTTTAATCACTAAGGGGAGGATTAAAAGATTATGTTTTATTAAGTACTAGTAAAGTATCTGGCACACCACGAGTAACTAGAAGGAAGGAAGGAAGGAAGGAAGGAAGGAAGGAAGGAAGGAAGGAAGGAAGGAAGGAAGGAAGGAAGGAAGAATAGTGATACTCTTTTTTCATTATGTTTTATCAATTATGCTATTACAGCTGCCCTGATTTTCCCCCTTTGCCCCCTTCATCCAGCACTACCCCCACTCCCTCAGGCAATTCCCCCACCCTTGTTTATGTCCATGGTAATACTCTTTTTGGGGACTGGCATTTTAAAAAAGTATTTCTCATCTTCTACTTTTACATAAAGAAGTCGATAATAATTCTATAGATATTCCTCAATAACACTGAAGATGCAGGAGAAACACACACAAAACTACACAAACTAACTACATTGTAGCTGTACATTATACACCCAAAACCCTGAAATCCAAACAACTGATGAACTAAGAAATCCTGAAATCCAAACTGAGAGAGAGAAAGTGTTTCTTCCCCCACGGCTCCATCCTCCCTCCTCCTTTTCCTCCCCCCTCCCTCTCCCTACCCCTCACTCTCTCAAATTGACCACCATATTTCAGATCCCTACTCACATCCTAGGATCATTGCCTATCAGCCATCTCCTATATTTACCCATTCTAAAGATGCACAGACTGAGAATTTACACCTATAATTTGATTTGATAATATCCAAGATTGGCAAATAATTTTAAATCAAATTCCTGAAAAATATTTTATTATAGCCTAATTCTTTAAAAATTGATCAATCATAGTTACTTTCAGTTCATTAAAACTGGCCACCTAAGCCCCAATTATGATAGATACACAGGCACTCTATCAATTCTTGCTTATCGGGTAACTTTATGTTATTTAAAATGTTTAATATGAATGAGACTCCTGAATCCATAAGCAAGTTTTGCTATTTACTGAAATAGAGATGTGGAAGATACCACAGAAAGCCTTCCAGAAAGCAATGCTAACATTAAAAGACAGCAATAAATTTTACAATAAATTCAAAAATTGAAGAAACAAAGTGAAGTTAAATAGCGTCAGATAGCATAAAATGAAGAAAAGGTTAGAGAAAGCCTGGGAAGGCTCATAAGGAAGAAGTTTGGGGACTTTAGTACATGTCCTGCTCAGTGTGAGTGCGCTCCTAGTAAACAACTGTGTATTTATTTCTAAAGGAAGTGGGATTTAACTACTGGATACAGCAGTCAGCACAGAGAAGTCCCTCTTCTTCTTAAAGCCAAGAACCATGTAAAGCACCCCATGCAGCTCAGCATTATATTTACATTTTAGAGAATAAATATGAACTGAAATGAGCAATAGTAAAAAGCACTCACACAATGAAAACGCATCCCAAGAGGAAAAGACAAAAGAAATTCTCATTGTTTCACCCGAAGAAAGGGATGAAGAACAAAGTGTGAAAGGATAAGATGAGAATGATGCAGACTGGTTATCCTCCATTTCCACAGATTATCAAATAAAATGAAATGGGGGAAATAGGTTGAAAATAAAGAAAATGTTCTTGGCAGTAATAAATGCAAGAATGTTATTAAATATTGGAAGAGATGACCAATAGAGGTTATGGATTAGAAATAGAGGTTATGGTCTTAGAAACCTTTTTAAAATGGGAGCAATGACCATCTGTCTTAGACGGTTTGTGTCTTTACCCGCCCGGAGGCCAAATACTGAATCATTACCAAACGTATGGTTTCATTATTCCAGAGATTGATGTCTTTGCCCCTGAAGTTTAATGCACAGAAATGCAGCAGGCAACTGAGTAGTGCTGAATTGAAGATTTAAGGATGAAATCAGATAATGATAGCATATAGTCAAGCATTTAATGTTTCCAAACTCCAGAGAAAAGTAATTCCTAAGAGTAAAAGTTTGTTGAAGGTCTGTTTTGTGTTTTACTTATATGTTCATTTCCTTATTAAACCATAAGCTTCTTGAGGGCAAGATACATTACATACTCATCTTAGTTTCCCCTTCCTGCCGTCTTACTCAGAGTCCCTAAAACCTGGGCTGAAAGCCAGGTGTTACCATCAGAGCTATAGAAACCTGTGAAGTCACACCTGCCAGCATCCCATCCGACTGGTTTGTGGCCTAGAGGTTAGCTACTTTCAATATCATCCCTACCCAACCCTTTTTGAGAGCTAGATCTTCAGGAGAAAAGGGAGTTTTATCTGCTTTGTTCATTAATAAATCCATAGCACCTGGAATAGTTTCTGGCACATGGTCAGTACTGAATGAATATTGGTTAAATCAATAGTTGATATTCAATACACATGTTGAGTGCTGTTCAGGAAGAACAATTTTTGTAATTAACCCAGACAGAAAAAAAAATGTTAAGAACATTCTCAGGCGGTTCTGTACCCGTGGATGCAAACCCACACTAATTCTAACTTTCTTTGCCCTCTCTCTCCCTGTTATATCCCCATGCAAGAATATGGACAACCAGCAAGTTGCACCATGGTGTTTCAAAACACAGAAAGTGTTTAAGTAAAACCAATAATCCCATGCTGATAATTACTTCATTTCCTGTTTTTTTTTTTACAGTGTCCTTTCAAAAACTTTCAAGTGTGTGTCTAATCAGATATTGAAGTAGTCTTAAGGTTACACTGTTCTCTCCATTTCTCTGTAAGTGTAACAGGAGTGAGAATATTTGATCCCCCCAGGGGAAGGCATCATGAAAACCATAGAATTTTATAAATATGCTATTTAATTAAAATTTTTGACATTATAAATCACACTCTGCATTTTAATTTCTCCTTTTATTTTTCCCATACCTTTATATTTTAAGCATCTAAAGCCAAAAACTAATTTTCCATCTGGTTAGCATAATTTATTTATTGCCTTGGGCAGAGATTTGCAATGTAATGTAAATAACAATACTATTTTGCATGCAATTGTACCTCTGGAAACTCTTTACCAACATTAATTTTCACAACCCTCCTTAAGGAATAGGTGAACACTGATATTATTAAGGCTAGGCTAATAAAATCTGGCTTGAAGAGGAACATATTTGCAAGAAAGTTTTAATTCATCATTTCTCAATTCACTGTTATATGGGTGTCTACTTGTGTTGTACCAGATCACCCAAAACAGCATTTGCCATGTAACATCCCTAAACGACATACAGTTTCAGTTTAGATTCTTCTCATAACAAGGCAGGAGGCTGACTTCCACTTGTTCATCTGCTTATTTTAAAAGATCTCTGGTCTACGTGCTACCAGTCTGACCAGATACATTATCACATTGACACATTATACACTGACAACATCAGTTGGTCAATTTTTAAAGCATAACCATCTGACAATGCTCTCTGCACTGGCTTTTAAAGCCAGCTTCCATTTATTAGGAAACAGCCATTGATGTTTGTATTGATATAGAAATGGAAGAAGAAATCATAGTAGTGGTAGTAACAAGTAACATTTATTGAGGACTGTACACTGGTTCTTGTCCTAAGCACCCTACATGTACTTAAGTCACGTAAGGCTCATTTAACTTTCTTTATAAGTGCAGTTGTGATCCCCTAGTTTATTGTTGGGAACTGCCCTGCCTGGTTTCAGAAGCTGTAACCCCCCCATGGCTAAGGCTGAGCGAGAGACCTTGGGATCCTAAACCACTAAGGAGATAAAGCTTATCTCCCTGGCAGGGGTGCTGCCTCTGCCCCCTTTTACTTCACCCTGCTTGGCCCTGGGGGGATGACTGGTTAGCCAATGATCGGTAAGATTCCTCAAGAGAGGGGTGACCTAAGACAGACACAGTCATGAAGGTATCCTCAGGGAAGGACTTGAAGGACTATAGGAAAAGGGGGTGATGGACCCTCACCCCACGGCTTTGACATTGCCCAAGTCCTCATTCTGTCTGCAAGAAGTCTCCTAATCTCTTGGCTGCCTTACTTCCCCTGCCCGATTTAAGCCTGAAACAATGCCAGAGGGCAGTGTAGCCCTGTGCTGGAATGGGTAGTTCCCCAGGGGGATCAGGCCCAAGAAAGAATGCATAAAATCCTGTGAAACCTGCTTTGCGAAAAATGTCCGCAGTTTTCTGATAAGGGTCCAAGCATGAAATGAGTTTGTTTCCCCAAGTTTTATAGCTTTTTAGCTATCTACCCTGACTCAGTATAAGCCCTCATAGCTCATTGTTTGTTATATATTGTGTGATCATTACTGCCTGACACTGATTGATGAGCTTTATCTGTATTCCCATGCAAATTGAACCCAATAAACGCCCACTGAGGAACAGGCTTCTGGCCCTCCTCCTTGGAGAGATCAGCCACCTTTCCTCCCCAAGCAAATCATGTCTTAGTAGACTAATTCGTACCTGCGGCAGACAGGGGACTCTGCGGGCAAAGCTCCCCCACAGATTATTGATACGGAAACTGTGACAAACAGATGTTAGATAACTGCCCACAGTCTCACAGTTAATAAAAGGTGAGATCAGCATTCTACAGCCTGAGACAAATATTTATTGAGCATCTATTTTTTTGCCAGGCACTTCACAATGCTTCAACTACCCAATATTTCCTAAAATAGAGAAATAACCATCCTGTATTTTGATTCAGCAATACTTACTCAAAAAAAAAAAAAAAAACACCTGGAATTGCCCAAGTCTTTGTGATAATCTCTCTCTTACCTAAAACAACAATACTGAGAAAATAGAAATATTGGAGTTTTTTTGACATGGTTATATATAGTGTGTGGATTCTACCAAAGGACTTGTGGCTCATTGCCACATGTAAAGAACACACACACACGCACACACAATCACCTGTTGAACCAGCCAGTTCAAACAACTTGTCAATGCAATGAATTTTGGGAAACTCAGTCAAACCAGTTATTTGACACCTTGTATGTGGAAAAAAAGGGAAAGGGGAGAAGATCCAAATATATGTTGAATCTCATTTTTTTACTTTTTAATATTCTGTACTGGAATCACACAAAGACCTAACTCTAGAGTCTACAAAATATTGAGGAGGAAAGTGTAAGGACAACAGATAGAGCTTCTAATGCCACTCCGAGGTGGCAATGACCTAGTTGCAAAGGGATGTTCTACGAGATAACGTACCCTAATACTTCCCAGAACCGAGGCTTTCCAGTCCCATCTCCAACTACTATTGTCTTTGAAAAATGCACCTTTTCACTTGTTTGCAAAGTTCTACTATTCACCTATCAAGAAAAAAAATCACATTTAAATTAATCCCATTAGTCAAAATTAAACGCTGGCCTTAAGGTTCAGCTCCAAACATAGCCAGGGATAAGCATAAGTTCCACGAAGTTTCAAATTAATTTGTTAATCTAATTGGCACCTCAATTCAAACTCTTGCTCTCTTGATCATATTGTAGTTGCTGAAACCAGAAGAAAATGATGAATAGCAAAGAACTTATATTATTTGTATTCAGCAAAATAAAATTACAAAAGACACCTGGATATGTGGAATATCTTTCATCTTTGAAGAAGTTGCTGTATCTTCTGCGTAACATTGCAGTTTTCCACATTTTGTCAAACAGCAGAGTAAATAAATAATAACATCAAAACACAGACTGGCTTGCTGGATCACAGGTGATGACGTCCCCAAGGCTGTAATGGCTTAAATACCTCTCTGTGGGAATTCCTTGCGGAATGTTCTCTTTTTTTTTTTTCATTTTTTCCATAGGGATTTTGTGGGAGGTTTTTGTTTTGTTTTGTTTTGATTCTTTCATGAGCTACAAAAGTATATGGCCCTCCCCTGCCATGATTCCTTCCATTAAAAGTTCTGCCACTTGTTAGGCACATAAGTGACATGTTCGCCAGAGTTCAGGGGTGAAGAAAACTGACTTTCAAAACCACACAATTTACGCGGTAACGAAGCCCACTCTTCACTCGTTCCCGTGTCAGACAGATGGGAAGGCTGTGTGTATAACAGGCTGTTTGATTTCTGTGATGGAGAGATTTTTTTTTTTAAGCCCTCTGAAGAAGAAAAAAGTTGCACTGATTTCTAGGCTCATCTATACTTCTTTTCCTGTATTTTATGTGGAAACATTTTAGAACTCACAGTTTCCATATTAGGTACCTTTTCCACAGTTAATTAATCTGCTCTCCCACATGACAAATGACCCTATCTCATAAAAGGGCACATTGGCAAGCGAGGGTTGAGTCAAAGAAGGTATTCTTTGAGATTTATATATAAGTTGGGGTTTTTTACTTTAAAACATTGGACTCTCAGAACAGAAAAATATAGTATATCTCCAACAGCAAAGTAAATCTTAGCATATTTTAGGTAAATTAAATGCATACTTTTTTTTTCTTTTCTTCAAGAACTACAATGCCCAATTAGAGGGCAAAGAAACTATGAGTGTTCCACACCAAGATTTTCAGATCTCCCCTATGCTGTGCTCTCAACCATGAAAATGCAGAACGTAAACTCTACCCAGATAGCGGTGTGACAGCATTTGAAGAGGATACAGGAGGGTTAAAGGGTAATGGAAAAAAATACAATAAAAAATAAGCTATTTTTTTAAAAAGCTAAAATAGGCTTAATAACAACAGCCACAGATATTTAGGGCCATCTGCTCTCCGTGAGGATGAGTTTTGGTGCCCTTGCTAACAGATGAGTGTACCTGGCAAAATCTTCTCCCACTAGCATACAATGTTCTTCCCTGGATGGTTTTCAAAACCATCTTGTTAGGAAGATAAAATGGAGAATAAGAATAAATTAGCAAAGATCTTCTTCTCTGAGATTCAGACTCATCATACACATATGAGGGAAGCATTATTTTTTCAACCTCCTGCATGCTGGGCAACATGGTAGGTACTTTTACAAGGATTAGTTCATGGAATCTTCTCAACAAATCAGCATTGGTTCTTACTATTCCCCTATTACATCAGGGAAAACTGAGGTCTTGAAGGGCCACGCACAACCACTTGGCAGTGAATATGAAGTAATTGTACATGAAAATTACTGAGCTGTGGCATCTACAAAGAAAATTTAATAGCATTAAACCAGTAAGTGACAAGGTGCTCATGTCTCTGCCCAATATGGACTCCGTTTTTAGCTCAGATGCTACTCTGGGAGGTACTATTTCTACTAAAGACGGAAAGCATCCCCGCCACCCCACAGCAGCATGTAAGCAAGGACGATAACAAGTGATATCCGACCTTACTAGAGACCATGGTCTGGTTCACAGTTGCTAAAGATTCCTTAATCAAAGTGAAATTGAGCATATACCTAAGCACAGATGGGGAGTTTTATGCTAACAAGTGGTATGATACAAAAAGGCCAACTTCCTTTTATGAAATAACAGAAGACCAGACTGGCAGGGGACACCACCTCATTAACATTAGAAAATTCCAGACCCTCTGGGACTGTGGCATCCTCTCTGTCCTCTCGCTTATTAGTGGGAAAGAACTAGGAATCAATAAAAGAATTACTTTGTACATCATTTATTGCTTTGTTACATGTAGTTATGCTTAAAGTAACCGTGTAGTAAACTTTATATTACTGCAATTTATAATGTGGGTTTAGTCATTCTCTGACTCATTCACAAAACCAAAAGTAATGTCCTGCAGGTATTTTGCAGACTGTGGGCTGAGAAATCCCCAGAATGATCACACAGTCAAGAGTCTGGTGCACAAAGCAGACAGAGAAAGTCAGGGGCACCTCTTTGCAAATGCTTCTGAAGGTTTATTTCTCTTTGAGTTCTCTGCTCTGTGTTATAAGTACGCTCACATATTTATAAGACAGAACAGCGAATGCCCTCATTTGACTAAGTCCAAACCTCACACACTTTCTGCTGCATCACACTGATATGACACTCAGCCATTAACCCATGGTAACTGCCTATTTCACTCGAATGAGCAAATACAACAATGTGTGGGTTTGAGAAGGTGATCCCATACTAAAAACAAGTAAGGTAAAAGAGGAACCTGGTATAATCTGTAGGGTTCCTTATTACAAAGATTCAAAACCATGGGTCAAATAACAGGCTCTCCAGCAACAAGTGGATAAAAATTCTTTCCTAAAAGGAAAATTCCATTGAAAACAAGGACTTGCTCTATTCTAGCAGATGACCAATAACAACACCATAGAGAATAATGTTCCATAACAAATACTTTTGAAAACCAATGCGGTTGTTTCTCCTGCTTCAGCCCATTTCACCTTCATTTTCTAGAAACCAAGCAGCTAAGGTGAAGAGGCCATTGACATGTCCAAGAGAACAGAAGCAAGGGACTCTGCCTCCAACCCTTTTGTTCTGCCATCAGCTGGCAGTTACTTTTCAACCAGTCTTTTCAACCATCCCTTCTCATCCTTCAGCATGCAAGCTTCAGAGTCACTCAGCCAGAAACAAAATCAAGTAACTCCCAAACACACCACTAGAAACCCAAACAAAACAAGAGATAAGAAATTTCAGGGCATTTGCTGTTCACAGAAGCGTGCTAGCTCACCTGCAAAAACTCGGGCATAGGTAGGTACTGTGCTGCCCACAGCTCCTGAAGATGGATGTGGCTGGCTCACGTCCAGAAGGCCTCTTCCTTTCTGGCTTTCACATGCCATCAGCCAACTGCAGCCTCCTTGGCCAGCCCATTTCTTCCTTCCACTTTCACATAAACCCTCGACCTCCTCCTGCCCAACTATTATGTTCAACCTCTCTTCATAGCCTCTCCTTTCTCCCCACCTCGGGGTGCCCATCTCCTTTTCTCTTTAGTTCCCCCAAGTCCTTCCCCAGTGCCCAATCTGGGTCCAGTCCTCACCAGATAACCTCATCTAAGCATACAAGCTTCCTTCTGCCCTGAAATTCTGGAGTTCCCAACACTTAGCCCCACAGAATTAAGGAGTTAAATCTTTCTAGTTGCTTCATTTATAACATCCTTATCTTTTCATCTGGAGTAGGAATCCATGTCTTAGAAAGTCCGCAGCATGCCCTCCATCTCAAGCAGGGACTTAAAACCAAACAGCTGCCTACATTTCTCACAAGTGCATGTACACTAATGCAAGAAACCTACTGTTTGGAAAGTCCACTATAATTTTAACATGCAAGTATCCCATACTGTTCCTAAGCATGGGATTTGTTGGGTCCACTGACTAACACTCCTATGTGGATCGTTTAGCTATGCCTCCACGTTACCTCCTCCTTTTAACCCCTTCCCTCCTTGCTCCAACAGCTTTCTGAGATGATGCCATGAGAGCGTGCCTCACCTTATTATGTCCGAATCAGCATCGCCTAGGGGTGAAAATGAAGGCTCCTGTCTGGAGGGCAGGGGTAAAGTATTGCCCACTTTTGTTCCCAATCTCTCTCTCCCTCCCTCTCTCTCTCTCTCATTATAGATAGATGCATAAGATAGATGGGTAGAGAGATGATAGATAGATAAACAGACAGAAGACAGATAGATGGACATAGTATGTATACATGATATATAGATAGATAGATAGATACAGATATATATATAATGGGATAACAGGGTCAGGCAGAAAAATGGCCTGCTTGAGTGTGGTTAGTAGGGTAATAATATGGGTGTAAAAATTTATAGTTTTAACTTGAACATTTCTCCTAAAATGTCATCTGATGTACTTGAGTGTGATGGTGCTATGTTACAGAATTACATGCTTATGGTTTTGTAATAAAAGACTTTATAATAAAAAAGGGGGCTTATTTGTGCTGGACCCTGTATATGTACAGTTAAAACATGGTATGTGTGTTAATATGTAAAATGTGACATACATGTATAAAATGTGGAATATATATGTACTCATTTACTTGTCACTGTCAAACGACCAGCAGAGCGTTAAAGCTGAGGGAGAAAGGCTCAGAAATGTTCTAGCCTCACCCTATACACTGTACATGGAGAAAAATTAAACCTGGAGATAGTAATCTTTTCAAGACTGTACTCGGTAGAAACAGGATATAAGGTTTAAGAGGGCAACTACTACACATTATCGTAAATTCCACAGGAAAACAGCACAATGATTCCCACTGGAGGAGAAAGTGGTTGCAGCAGGCCAAGAAGGCCACAGGTGAAAACTCCCCGAGTGACCACCGTTTGGTGTTCCCCAGGCAGACACACCCTACCAAATGCAGGTGGATTACATACTAGTACACCTCACGCAGTCCGGGAACTATCCGCAGGCAAATCTCCTGCAGTGTTACTGTGAAAAACTGAAACTCCTCCGTGTCCCCTCCTAGGTCCCTAACCTGAATCCCTGGGCTGGGCCCAGGCACCTGCATTTCCCCTGGGGCTCCCCGCGGATCTCCTGCACAGCACAGTTTGGGAACCACAGCACGGGACCTGAGACTCTCATCCCCAAGGTGCAGCCAAGAAGAGAAGTTTGGAAGTCGGTCATTGACCATCGGGTTTAACCAAGGAATCCAACTTTCTTTACTTACTCGTATTCAAAAAAAACACTTCTAACCTAAGTACCTCAAGACCCTGCACCAAATAAATATTGTTCTCTTAAAAAGTAGCTGGCCCAAACTGAAGGAAAAAAGAATCATGTGTAGATTTCTGGAGATGGCCTAGTCCCAAATCTGTCTACATAGAGCTGTAACGTCCTGCCTCCCCCTTCCTCCATCTTCCTCCTCCTTCCTCCTCACCCACTCTTCTCCCTTTTTTTTCCTTTTAAACTTCCACTTCTCCTCCCCAGTGGAGTCCCTGGACCAGCAGTATTAGCCGTACCTAGAACTCATTTAAAATGCAAACCCTTAGGCCCCGCCCCAAACCTACAGAATCAGAAACTGGGGGTGGGGCCCAGCACCCTGGTTGAACAGGCCTTCCAGGCGATTCTGACACAGGCCAAAGGTTGGGAACCACAGCCCAAAGGGACATTGGCAGCAAAAGACCTTCTGTCAGCCCTTCTCAAGCCTGATGATCCTCCAGGAAGAGGTGAATTGTGGGCTGAGCAAGGGAGACCCAGGCCCCCTGGCTGCCACCATCCACCCGCATGTATCTTACGTGGTTGACTTTTACAGCAAAGCTTATCCTGAGTGTCAAAGTTGATACTGTGAATATCGGTTGATAATCATACCACCATATTAAAGAACAAGGCAACACAGCAGGCCCAGTGGGGCACACAAGTAAATGTAACACAAAACTAGCTTTAAAAGTTGTAGCTATATTCTAAAGTTAATAGGAAGGAAATGGGGCCAGCAGGAGGAATAGTTTAATTTGACCAAAATTGTTTATTATTTTAAATGAATTGGTTGGTTTACTCCTACAACCACTTACTAAGCACTAGCTTTCAAATTAACCAATTGTGTGAATGAAATGGTAAATTTTCTTTCTTTCCCTCAAGATAAGCTCATAGGGTACCACTGAAATCAGTAACTAAAGAAATGTTTAATAGTATCTGCCCATCATTAAATTATTACCATTAATTAAAAGTTTAAAAAGAAAACAAAGCCTAGGGTTTTGTTTTGTTTTTTTAATTAATGGATGTAGAGTTTCCAATGTTACCAGTTACATTTCTTTTAAAAAAAATGCACAAGGAAGTAAAGTACGTGTAGAAAATTCATCTCTAAAAGCACACTACCCACCAACGGCTACCTAATTTAGCAGAATATATTACCTCTATGCTTCATAAATCTTAATTAAAGCCGTTAGTTTTCCTATTATGTGATCGAGAAATGCCCCATTAAAGTTAAACAGTTTCTACAAGTAATTATACACATATACACTTTAAAACCGCTTCACATAATACTGGAAACATTGTCTGCTAAATCAAAAACTCACAGATTTTCATTAATGCAGATTTTTTTATCTCCCAAAAGTCAAATGTGCCCCAGAGGAGCCGGTATACTCAACGTTGGCTCCTTATAATGCAATTTAATGCTCACAAACACAACTAAAGTATTTAAACATTTACAGGGGTTGTCATAAATGCTTTTCTTATTTTTGATCAAATTCAACCTTACACTTAATACAGTTAACTGTAGTTATTTAATTTAAAAACTTGAGATTCCAACCTCAAAAATTTATAACAATATAAATGCAGTTACTTGGCCATAGGATACGTATACTATGGGGACTCCATTCTTCAGTATGAAACACAAATGCCAAAAGCAAAGAGGGGATGTTTTTAAAAGGAGACATTATTTTAAATAACTGTTGGCACACCAAAGAAAAACCTTCAAATCCAAATTTAAAAATAGGTCTCTTTTCTTCCAATAGTTATTTTAATCAGACACTAACTCACTCATAACAATAATACTTTGTTTCTATTTTTCTGTTTGTTTTGAAAAGTAATACAAGATAACTGATGCACTAGTTAATTGAAAGTAATTATGTTCTTCAGAGTATTCTAGCCATCCTAAACTCAGTAACTGGATGGCAAACATTTTTGACAATTTCTCCATTTTCTCAGATGATGTGATTACTTTAATTTCTTAAAACGTTGCATGTAACTCAGAAACATTATACTTCTGAAAGCTGAGCGAGTTTAGCCTTCAGAAACACTGTCACTGGCCTTAGGGGGGAAAAACACTTCAGTGCAAACTGCTGTGCCAAGAGCTTATCATCCTCGGGCATCCTGACGAGCACATGCGCAGAGCACAGAAAGGCAGGAGGAGGGACCACACAGCCCAGGCAGTGATGGATGACCCCTGACCCACAGACAGAGCATCTCTCAGGGCTGAGAGTACATTATTAACAGAAATCCTTGTCTGGCTCCTCCTCCACGTAAACCGCTATATGATTTGCATCTCTTCCTTGAAAACTGTTTTCAGAAGAATTCATAATGAATAAAGTATCTTCAAAAGGTGTAGAAAGGAAATCTGTTTTACTGATGTGTGATTATACTGTGATATTCCTTATGCCCAAATGCATAGAGAACTAAATAGGTGGCTGGAGGTTACCCTATAGCACACAGTTAATATGTCAATTGACAGAAAATTAAACCTAAAAGAAAATAAATAAAAATGTCTCTAGAGTTAAATGAATTAGTGTTTCCACCTAGCAACAAATGTAAATGAGTACAATTTATGCTTATAGTAAATATCAACTTTGCAATATAAATTTCTTACAGTTACAAACACCTTAGTTTAATGAAATGTGTCTTCTTCAGTGCCTGTATTTCATGACTGGAAATTGGACTAGTCAAACACATTAGCATTTTTTTTCTTATTCAAGTAGAGCATATCAAATCACACTAGTCTAAAAAGAAAATGTTTCCTAAAAAAAATGAAAATTTTGTGTTTGGGGGAGGGGTGGAGGGGTGGGGATGTTTCCAAGCTCGGATAAAGGAAAGATAAATATCTCACTTAACTTTAGCCTGACATGAAAAAGTCACATCCCCCAAAATCTCGATCTTATCAAAGTGTAAGATTAGGTAAAATAAAAGACAAGGGACATGTTAGGGGACGTTCAACATAGGTTTAGAAAGACAGACACAACAATCATCCAGTGCACTAATAAACTGGATAAGGAGCAGGGTGGGGAGCTTCACCAGCAGTCACACTAAATGACATCGAACAGGGCAAAGAGGTGTGGAAACTGAGAAGATACACTTCCAAGTCTTTTCCTGAAAGTGCTTAGAGTTTGAGGAGAGTCCAATAGTGCCTGACAAAAGGGTCTTTGTGCAACAGCTCCAGGGAGGTGAAGGAGCACTGCTCAGGAAAACCGGCGAAGACAGGCCTGGCCTTGTGCACGGGACCCGCGGAGAACTTGGAATCACGTGGCCCGCAGAAAAGACAATGATGGACTACTGAACGCATGACCACCATATTCAGGCAATATCCGTGCGGGCACAGGCCAGATGTCTTTGAAGAATCATGTTGGGCTCTTTCTTTCAAAAAGAAATATAATAAGCAAATACACAGGCTGCGATTTAAAATTGCATCAGTAGTCCCCAGACATTTGACCACTCTAAGTGACCCGCAAACTGCAGTCCCTCCGGTTGGCAGGGGCTCTGATTCTGAGTTCTGGGTGAAGTTGGCAAAACAGCTCCGGAGGCTGTGTCTACACAGATGGCCTTAACACCCTGGAGTTCCGATCCCTGAATGATGAAATAGGAGACTGTCACTATTAAAGAAAGCCTGGAGACATACAGAGAAAGGCTAGAAATTTTAAGTAGAAAAACACCCACTAAACATGGATAGGGGCCCACTATTTATCTCCAAATCCAGTATATCTACAAAAACTTGGGCTGGAAATCAAACAAACTCATCAGATAATTGGTGTTTCCAGCTCTAGCCAGAGTCGCCCAAGTTCTTGCCCTTGCAGGAAACCATAAATAAGAGAAAAACAGCCAGTGTTAACCTTTCCGGAACTTCAAAATATGGTTGCCTGGTTGGTTTCACTAGGATAGAAACATTAAAAGGTCCTTGGTAAGAGGACAAAGAGCTTATTTTCCTCCTTCCCCAGGTCTAATTGCCTGGCTACCAATCCGAAAATAACTTAAGTGTTTAAAAGTATCCAATGAACAAACAACATCCTTGAATAAACTTTAAAATTAGATGCTAATTTTAAATTAGCATTACCTGTAATTTTATCTGAAATGGCATCTTTTCAGCTGCCATTCCCATCATAGGAAATAAACAGCAAGCTACAAAACTGTCCAAAATTTTCTCAAAGAATATTCATCTGCCAGTCAAAGAAATGAAAAAGTTCAATTTCATATGGGAAGCAAAAGAAAACTAGGGGGTCAGGGGGGTGGCGGTAAGGGATGGAATTATCTTCCTAGAACCCCGTCGACACGGCCTCGTCCAGAGACAGGTCACAGTTACCCATTCCCCCTCCACCTCGACCTAGCCACGGGGCCAGACTGCAGGTTTTTCGCCCATGAAGATGGGTAATGATGTTCTTCATCAGATTAAAATAGGGAAAACAATTCACATGGTGGCTGGTGCACAGTAAATTCTTAAGTATTATCTACTGATGTTAACAGTATCCTGAGTTCATGGATCAGGTTAGCTAGCAAATACAAGGGTCTTATGAAAGTAGGAGAGAAAAATAGATCCAAATGAGCCAGATGGGGAAGGGAGTATGAAAACAGGCATCAAGACAGTGAAGGCCAATGGAAAGAGAAGAGAGGACTTTAGAAACATCACAACTAGCCTATGACTTAGTGAAAGTGATATGTGACTGGTTACCTAATAATGTCAGTTGTGATATGACGTGTGTAACTTTAGAAACCGACGACATCAAATTCTTGCATTTGGCCTGATGGATACAAATGTACTAATTCAGACTCTACTTCCATCATTCAGGGCACTGGAAAAACTGGAAAGCCTGGTCCTCACACCTTAAATAAAATTTTACCCAACTGAAACACGAGTGAACTACAATGGACTCCAGTAAGTCAAAGTTACAGTATGTCCTGTGGAATCTACTGATGAGAAAATACATGAAAACGAACTTTGTATATGTTTAACTTTTAAACAGGAATAGACTGTCTCCCAATCGAAGCTTCATGAAGATATTTGGTGATATGAACAATCAATTCTTTCATTGGAAATGGTGGAGAAATGACTTAGTTGGTCAGATGCCATATTACGCAGAAATTAGCAGTTTACCGAAAGAATCAAATACACTTAACAGCACAACACGGTAAGTCTGTTGATTATAATTTAATCACCCCTTGATCATTCAAACAGAAATTCAGGGATTTCCCAGCTTCTGCATGATTATGATTTTCTCTGTGTTGTAAATGTAGAAACTAGCCAATAAGCAGTCATAATTAACACAATACCCACTGAGATTTATTTTATAGATATATAATATTCTGCATAATTACCTCTTGACTTACACTAAAATAAAAAGAATCGAGATATAACAAACTCATAGCAAATTACAAACGCTGCTCAAGAGATTAAACACCATTGGAAAGCAGCAGAAAAAGTCAAGAAGTATTCAACTCTAGTTTTTTAATGAAAAAAGGGTTTAGATACATAATAGAAGGCAGGAAGGGAGGCGTAATTTCTACAAGTAATGTGCATGAGCACATACCCCTAAAATGTACTAAGTATCATTTGGATATCCAAAAACAAGAAACGCCAGTTACCCAGAGGCCATGGTAACTTTCTGCCTCCAAGAAGAACCAGGTCTGTAAAAGGCTTAGAAGTTAGTAGACTCAAACCCACTCCAGGAAACTCTGCTGGTGTTTCCATTAAAACCGCATTTCAGGAGTTTACAAGTTGAATGTTTTTAAAACATATTGGGTTCATAATGAGCTCACACATTCTTAAAAATGTTCTTTCTGCTCTCCTTTTAAAAGTAGGACCACTTTTGCGAACAAATCATAAACAAAATTTCAGGTGATTTTTTTTGGCTGAACTCCAAGACACAATGGCTAAATGTTTAAATAGGGTCAAAGGACTAATTATTTTCTTCATTTGGAAAGTCAAGTGGAAAGGCCAGCCTGAGAAACACTCTGTAGTATTTCTGTTTTAAAGTGTTCTTTTGCAATACTTTCATTCAGGGGTTCAGGATCCTAGCATTGCAGTTAGGGATATGCAATCAAACTTCAAAAACTCCATTTCTACATCTAGAGATTTGTGCAATAATCGCTCCAGCATTAGACTTTTCTAAAGTTATTAGTGGTCAAAATTACATGCACCATGAAAGCCAGGAAGACTCTGAGAATGGAGCTAAAAGCCAGGTGGCAGGGCACCTACCCTTAGGTGCCGCCACAAACCCCAAATTCAAACCAACTTTGGAGTTTTACAAGCCCTTTCCCTGTGCCAGCCCCCAGCTTAAAATAGTCCAGGGCAAAGCTCTGCAGGGAACTGAGTTGATGAGTAGGTTGGGGCTTAAAACCATTTCTTTCAAAACCAAAAAAAAAAATTCTGGTGGTTCTGCCAAATATAAAACTACTCTCCACAGCAGTCCCTAACACCTTGAGGGTTTATAAAAGGGGAAGGCAGGAGAGACTCAGAAGCCAGGGATGCCTCGTTCCCACAAGGAATGGATTGCTGTGCAGAATTTACCAGGCCTTCACAAGACAGCTTTGGACAAGGCAGCACCATTAAGCTCCAGAACAATGGTCCTACACCAGACTAGGAAAAAACACCTGGATACAAGGCAGCCTGCTGCTAAATTCTCACCACACCTTGACCTGGGCGCCAGGCCCCTAATGAAAAAGGGTTCTCACGGAGCCTGTGAATTGACAAAACTTCCCCTCTTCACAGAACAACTTTTCATCTGCAGGATCCTGTCCTAACCAGGACTTGCAAAGGAACCCCCTCCCAAAAGGAAGAGTCGGACCCAGTCATGTGTTAGGCCACATGAACTTTCTAAATGCAAATATGCAAAAGACACAAATAATACTGATTAAAAACACACAAATTCCAACATCTAATTGACAATATTCCACATGTAGGTTAAAGGTCAGAAACACCCTACAACACCTAGTTATTGACAAGGGCAAACTTTTCCATCTGTTTCTGATCTTATCCACGACTGGGTCATCGGCCTCAAAAGAAAAACCCACTGCTAATAATAAATGAAATGAAATTTGCACTTTCTTCTAAATATAATCCCGCCTTCAAGAAGTTTATACAATTGCCTTTTTTTCTCCTGGCAAATTTCCTTTACAGACAGGAGCACGATGTCGAGGCAGCTGGAAGGAGAGAGGTGTTAATGGGGGGTTGTGTGTAAGTCTGAGAAAGACTTCCCTACAACAAGGCTTAAATTAACTGAGTTTTGAGTGGCTTACATAGGTGGGAGATAAGAAAAAACCTCAATATCTCTGCCCCTCTCTCTAACACACAGGCATTCGCAAACCCTGCGGCTCCCCAGAGGGGACGCTGAGCAGTACTGTTTGAAAACCAGCAATTTAGTTCATGCCTCTCATTTCACAGATGAAAAACCTGAGGCGTAGAGAGGTTAAGTGACTGGCCCAAGGTCATACCTTGTTAATGATGGGCTGGAAAAACAAGTCTGGCTGAGGCTGCTTTGCATTTGTGCCCTGGAGCCCTGGGGAGGCAGCCGGGCGGAAAACTGGGCTGGAGGACCAGATCTCTGCAGGGAAGAGCTGTGAGGAGTCAGGGGCACACCTCTGAGGACACAAAGAGCCAAGGAGACAGCAGGGTCCTGGTGGCCTCCCAGTGCCACCAGACGCAAGCTCCTTGATGGGTGGAGCTGTCCTTGAAGGGACCCAGGAGGGGACTGCAGGGGACGCCTCCATGAAGTGCCCTCTAGAGGAAGTTGAACTGGTAACAGAGAATTCTCTCAGCCTCTGAAAATGGACACATGGTGACTGACAGAAAATGAAGCCACAGGACCCTGAGGGTACAGAAACAGTCCTCTTTGGGGACCACCCTTCTCCCTTTCCCCCCCACATACCCCCATGACCCGTCCAGCGAGAGTCATCTTTATTGTGGAAAGAAGTTAGCGTCTCCTCTGCTTCATATTATATGAAGGGCAAGAGTAGACATGTTGGCCTTTTCATTATAGATGCCCATTGAGCAGCACATATAGACTCCCAAAGACAACACGATAAGAATGAAGGTCAGAAGCTCTGAGTGGGAACTTCAGCCAATTGCACAAACGCCTAAAAGATGACTTGGCTCTCAGATTCCCAGACACATAGGAACCACTCAAGGAAAGAAGATGACATTTGACATAGGAGATGCTTCCTGTGTTACATCCAGCCAGTGGGCCCAGACGTACTTATAAGCACCAGACAGAATAAGTTCAGTTCCACTTCTTAAAAAAAAAAATACTTTCAGCCATTTGGCAACAGCGATCATGTCTCTTAAGCTTTATTGGAACCAAAATGAAACCACACAAAGGAAAAAAGGCAATTACATATTTCCATACTCAGATGCATGCTAGCTTTTATTCTTTTTTCTGAAGGCACGGGATAATAGTCATCAACTGTAGAAAAAGAAAGATGAAGTATCCAAATTTTGTCTGTACCACAGAAATGAGGAGCAGTGAACTTGTGAGCCCTGGGTGCTACCATTAAGCCTTGATGGTGCCGGTGGACACTAGTTTTTGTTACAAAGTAAGAGTGGGCAGGATAGAAGGGGGCCCACAGGAAGGAGCGAGGTGGTGATGAGAGAGGAAGAGGAGCAGGAGAGTGAAAAGAATGCTGTGCAATCAGGTGAAGGTGGAGGACCAGTAGGAACTGTTCTAGGTTATACTCTGAGGGGCCCAGGGACTCCAAATCATCAGCGTCCTCATCAGTGCTCTGGAACGCCATGCCCCTTTTCCTGGAAATGATCATTTACCCTCAGGTTTACCCAATTTGTTTTAGAGCAGAAGCCATATGTATCGTGTGGTGAGTAACCATGGCAGATTAGGTTTTATAAATGACACAGTGCACTCGATGCTGAAAGGCAAAGTGAAGTTTATTCATTCCTCCAAATCTCAAGTGTAATATCACAGAGTAAGAGAGATGATTCTGTAAAGAAACCAGAGCAACCTAAAAAGGTAGACATTTTCCAAATGGGTGACAGTTGACCGGTTGAACCAGTTTAGAGGTGGAAATAAAAAAGATTATTTACCCCAGCTGTAAGCAGATGCCTTCTGGTTAATATTTAATGTATTACATGTAGTATTAACTATCTTGATTAGAAATGAAACAATATATTGTTTGAAACAATAAATATGTTGATGTGTTTCTATGTACCAGCCTATCATGTTTGGCGTTTTTCACACATTAGATGCATTAGTTAGCTTACAGACTAAGCTGCTATTACAAAGGGACCCTAAAACACAGTGGCTTAAGCAAGAGAGAAGTGTGCATCTTATGTAACAGCCCAGAAGGAGGCAGGCAATTCCAGGCAGGTAGGCAGCTCTGATCTGCCAGGTCATCCAGGGTTCCGGCTTCCTCTTAGCTTGTTGTCTGCCACTTCTGAGGGCGTTATTCTCTCTCTGTGGTCAGAGCTAACTCACTACCATCAGTCTACTTCCTTGCCCATAAGAGCAGGGAAAGAGTAAAGGTGGACAGGCAGCTCCTTCTTCTGAATTGCAGAGAATCTAAACATAATTCTGCTCACACTGCCTTGGACAGAACTCCAATGGCAGGACCATGTCTAACTCCCAGGTGGGCTAGAGATACAACCTACAGCCGAATGGCCATATGCTTAGCCAAAGTTCAAACGGTCATTAAACGGTTCAAATGGTTATTAAAAGGAGGGAGAAGAGGAAGAGACGAAGAGAGGCAATTTGTAGTCTCTGTCATTTTACCTTATTTAGCCTGACTTTTCATTAATCCTGTATTACAAAGCTTTTTTTTAAAAACGAACAATGCACCTGAAGCTGCCGATAATTGGCCCACACGCCACAGCAAGAAGTTGTGGAGGCAGAATTCAAACTCTAGTCCGTCTGACTCAAAACCCATCGCCGTTCTACCACACCATGTACCATGTACCCAATTAATCTTATTCCAACAGCCAAGGCACATAATAAAGAATAAGACTCATGCCATTTGGCCTTTATGTTAAAGCCAGCGTCTTTCAAGAAAATACCAACACCAACAAAAAGATTTTTATAGGGAAAAGAATGTCAGAAACCCCTTTTTAAAAAATAAAAAAGCTGAGGGGAGAGCAAAATTGCACGGAATTTATTAACATACCACTATAAAAGACACTTGAAAGAAAGGATTTCTTCTCCTACCACTTTAAGGCAATCTATTTTGGTGGTGTCGACCATGAATCGTGTTGATAAGAATAAA
The DNA here is from genome assembly GCA_004024845.1 of Tonatia bakeri. Taxonomy (NCBI): domain Eukaryota; kingdom Metazoa; phylum Chordata; class Mammalia; order Chiroptera; family Phyllostomidae; genus Tonatia; species Tonatia bakeri. Next base: position 91,495 of record PVIA01003520.1, on the reverse strand, counting down.
AGGGCTCATATGGAATAACTTTCTCATTATTGAATAGCCGCAGTAAGCTGCTGGGGACAATCTAAAACAGCAACCGTCTGGCTGGGTGGGGTTGGTGTGATGTACACACACACACACACACATGGGTGGGCAAAAGCCGGTTTCAAGTTGTGAGTGTGCAGAACCCAGAGTTTATTCTTGCATTGTTTATTAATTATTGTCTTATTTCTTTGTATTACAACTGTAAACAACTTTTGCCCCCCCTTGTGTCTATCTTTATAAAACAGCATCACTGCATCCTGCTCCTCTTCAAGCCCGAAACACCTGCATGGATCTCTGTCATGAGACAAATGCTTGCAACGTAAAAATGTACAGTCCTGCACGTTCATGAAATTTGCGTAAGCACTTTCAAGAAAGGGAAGCTCTGCTTGGGGTAGGGTTTTCCTCCCTTCTTGTCCCTCAAATCAAGAGATATGTTTTATAATCCACAGCTAGCTCAATGGCAAGTCTCCATTCTTTTCAACCTGACAGACTGTTTGTCAGTTAAACTCCCCTTGTCATGTATCCCTACCACTGCCAACTCATGCGTGGAGACCTTCACTTTCCCTGCTACCACTTGCACCCCATGCAACCTTTGTCATTGATCACTGATCCGATCCAGTGCCCACATGTTCTTCAAGTGCCTACACAAGTAATGAGGTACTTGTGGTGTAAAATTAAACTGTCAACTGTCAGCGATTGATAACCACAGCGAGAGCTGACCTAGAACACCTGCACCAGTGGCCAAGACAGGTGTGACATGTTTGATCGCTGAGGCCTGCTAGTCAGTCTGACCCAATGCTGTCCCTCCATGGACTTGCCTTGCATTTCAGCCTCCCAGCTTTCCTGTGGCCCACAGTGAGCATCCCCAGGCTGCGGAAACCACTTTCACAGCCAATTCGGGCAGCTGGTCAGAGCGGCTGTGAAAGCAGATCTTAAGTCAGCAGGTTGGTTTAAGGGGAATATGGCCTAGGGATTTTCAAAGGTGGCATCTGGAGTCAGCCTGGTGTTTTTTCTACCACATACCCCCAGACTCCCACTGAAAGCTGGCCTTGGTGATGGGCTTCACACACACACACACACACACACACACACACACACACCGCCTTCCCTCAATTGGAGTTTCCAGGCATGTGCCAGGGCCTGGCAGAAGGGCCTTGCCTTCGGGGCAGGCACACGGCACTCATTAAGAGTCTGGTGGAAGAATGAAGCGGTCCTAATGGAACTGCCTTATGGCTCTGAACATTCGCTTGAAGGCATTTAAGTTGAACTGGCTCATATTCTATTAAAGCACCATAAATGCAAGCTTTTCCCACTCATGTGTAATTGAATAACCAGCACAAAGGAAAAAACATGTTCTGCTCTGACTCTAATTGTTTTTAGGCAGTCAGAGTTGTTGCACAGCATTTAAATAAAGTTTCTATTTAAAGGTTTAATTATTTAAATGTGATAGATTTTTTTAACCTTAAGCAAAAAAAAAAAAAAATGTACTTAAATACCTAAACCATCCTTTGTGAAAAATCTGAGAAGCATGATGGGATTCCCATCCCATTCCCCCACCCCACCCCCACCAAACAGTTGCACTATATTAAGTTCATGTGATGAGAAGATAAAAATCTATTAACTTTCTGCTGACCTTATCGACACAGGAATCTCTGCAGACATTACAAAAGCCATATCTCTTCTGACTTTTACATCCAGAACCTCATGCTCCAAAGTCCCAAACCAAATGTAAAATCTTCATGATGAGTGAAACCCTGACACCAATTCAGATTCCGGGCTTGCTGGCTTGCAGTTGATGGAGGCTCCTCTGGGGCACAGAGGCTGGCCTTTGCTTTGCATTTGACTTGAGGAGCTCTTTCTTCCTTTCTTCCTTTCTTTTTTTTTTTTTTTTTTGCCATATGCTACTGGGGACTCTGAATCAAAACTATTTCACGAGGACCATATGTTACGAAAAACACATGATGGAAAGTGAATGGCAAGAAGTCGCCCCATATCACTAGGTGATGTATTACAAACATAATTAAACCTGAGCAATGTGCAGTGTTATTTCAGCTAATCATTTCTTTTTTCAATTTAAGCAAGGAAAACATAGCCCAATTTTCAAATGATATACCAAAGTCCAGATAAGCTAAAAGTGAATTGGTGGGGCAGGAATAAAACAAGAGCGGTACAGCAGCGTTCAAGCTTCCACGAGAGGTCTTGGTGTATTGGAGATATGTCAGCGGGGAGGTGAGGGTCCATGCAAATGAGCAGTTTAAAAAGCTACTCATTTTCCTTTCACACCAACAATGAATCCTGACGAGCCTCCACTTATAAACAAGCAGCAAGTCAAAAGATCACTTGAGTGTTGGTGGTTTGGAATTCAAGAGTATGTTTCCCCATAGAAATTGTGTTACTGACAGCTGTTAGGTTCCCAGGCCAGCCCATGAAGACCTAGAGAGCGCAATCGTCCCTAAAATGTGACATTCGTACACTAGCTTTACAGCACTACTTGGACGGAGGATAGAGAATGTATCGAATTTAACCCAATTCTGTATGTTTATTTGGTCCCTGCTGTATTTTACCGGAATGTACTGGTTACTACCTTTCCCCAAAGGATATCCCGATTACCTCTCTTCCCACATGCTCCCATCTAGACAAAATCACTTTCTATTTTGAACCCTCAGAACATTTTACCTATACTCTTTTAATCACTTTCTGCCTGAACTGCAGGTGCTTGAGAATGGAGCCTCACTACTCCACTGGTAACTTATTTTTACATTTCCCACATCCTAATTCCAGGTTCCTAATTCCTGAACTTAGCAGGCTCTTGGTTCATACATGTGAATGGATCGTTGAGTAAATGAGGAATTCAGTCTGCTAGGGTTGCCAAATATATATGTTTTCCCTCCCTCGGCAGCACTGGGAACCATGGGATTTTTTTATGGGGACAGAGGGAGGGAATATGGTAATGATGATGACAATGAGGATCATCACTACAAATAATACTTACTGTGTGTTCACCCTGTGACTTGCACCAGCCTAAGGACTGTCCAGTGTTGGTTAATTTACTCCTCACAACAACTCTGTGTGGTCAGTGAAATGTTTATCCTCATTTTGCAGGTGGGGATCCTGAGCGAAGACGTGAAGCACTTCCCAAGCTCACACAAGCAGTATTTAGAATAGACATTTCCGAACACCGGAAGCGTATTGGCTATGTGCACATGCATGAGAAGGGATACCTCTGTAAATTTCTCCACAATGCAAAGCATCTTTCTGCTTTTTTTTATCTGTATTAGATGAGGGACTTCTCAGGTAAAATACTCACAGTTAGTTCTTCAGTTTTTATTCACAAACCTGAATATAAGCTCTATGAGAGCAAGGATGTTATGGGTCTTACTCACAATACCCCCAGCCCCTGCAACAGATGTTTGATGAACGAATGAGTGAATGAGTCTATCTGGGAAGCAGAAACTCTGGACTCGGGTTCCCTCTGAGAGTTTCAGGGTTTACTGGTCCTAGAGGAAGACAGAGCTTCTCAAACTTGCCTGATGATAAGACTCTCCTGTGTCACTGAATAAACACCCCCTCTCCCTGGAGGTTCTGAGTCGGTGACCTTCCAGGAGGCCCAGGAATCTGTGTTTGTGGATGTGCTGCTATTGTGGGTTAGGACAGATACTTCATGTGACTCTAAACTCAGGAACCCCAGTCCCCAAAAGGGTATCATTCTGCATGTCAGAGTGCTACCTCCTTGGCAGTTACAAACATCTGCAAATTCCCCAAGAGTGACAGTCTCTGGCCACTGCCACCTTCTCCCCCTAGAAAACCTGTACATTATACTGGTGTGTGGCAGAAGCTGGAGCCTTGCCCTTCTACCTCGCTGGAGCCTTGCCCTTCTACCTCTCTGTGGGGTTCTGTGGATCTCGATGGAGACCCTAAAAGCTTCCAGTCACACATCTCTCCCCCACTCCAGCCCCCTTTGAGGGTGCATCAGTGTCTGCTGATGAGTGAATGATGGAACAAATTCCAACACGGGCAAAGCAAGCAAGCAGGCAGTTGTGAAGAACGGAAGTGTTTCATAAGCCTCAGGTTTGGGCTGCACGTAGTAGCATGCTTAAACAATGACACACAGAATACATTAACACATCCTGTTTCCATGGCTTTCCTTCTGACTTGAAGAACATTCTCATAACAGATAATCATCTCTGGGCCTCAGAATCATTATTTACCTTTACAAAAATATTTTCTTTTCCTTAGTTATAATGGGACAAATGTTGGGACCTCGAGATCTAAAGGATTACTTTAGCCTGGAAGATATCACTCTTTTCTTCCTGTTGTCCTTATCCTCTCCTCTCCCCCAGTGCGGTCACCTGTGCCCAGTAACCAGTCAAGAATATCAAGCTTGGTTGGTTGGCAGAAGAGGTAAAGAGCTGTAAGTACTGTGTATGTATGAGTCTCTGGAGGGCTAAAATTAGGTCCTGCACCTCAGCACTACAAAAATTTTGAGCAAGGTAATTCTTCACTGGGGGTGGGGGTGGGGGTGGGCACCATCCCGTGGGTGTTAGAACGCTGAGCACTATCCCTGACCTCTGCCTGCTAGATGCCAATAGCAACCCCACCCTCCAGGTATGAGTTATGACCATCAAAACTCTGTCCCCTGGGGATCCAAAGTGCCCTCGGTTGAGAACCATCAACCTAGAAAGACTTTTTAAAACAATGTATTTTTTAACTGATAAGATTAGCCAATATTTGTTACTTACATACCAGCATGCATTAACCCATAAAGCCACTTAAACAAAATATGAACATAATTTTCAAAGAAATTGCTCATTCAAAAAGATCATAACTACTCTTTGAGGAGTGGTGTCTGCTAGACACCCTGAAGAAGTTGGAATAAAATCTGATCTAGCTGATGTTTCACAAAAAGAATAATAATTATAATTCAATTCGAGAAAGAGCAGGAAGACACACTAAAATGTCTCACTTTTGCCAAAAACATACGAAGTGTTATGTATTTGCCAACATCTTTGCTCTTGGGTTTTTTAACATAACGGTTGTTTTAATCTGTATGTTCTTGTTTCCTATCATCTAAAAATCATCAAAATGCTGTTTTATAAGAGTGTCACCCAAGCTTTGATGTCCAAGAAGCCCGGGGGCCTCTTTTTATGTGCTTATTTTCTTTTGAACAAGGAAATCAGGCTTTGCCAACAGCAAATGGAACTTGAGCCTCAAAAGATTTGAGTTCTGTTTGAAACGTAGAACCCACAAATTCTCCACAAGTTTGCAACCTGACAAAATACATGCTCTCACCTTCCCTTGGACCAAGTCTCTCTCGGTTCTATTTTACATCACCGTTAGCCAAATCCCAAATGGATTAGGAGGAGGGAAAAAAAAAAGGGCTGGAAGACTGAAAAGAAATTCTGACACAACAATTCTCACACAAAAATTCTGTTTTGAGTTGAATGCATCATCAAAATGCTATCCAAGAGAAGAGAAGAGGAGAGAAGTTACACGGGAAGAGAGAAAGGGGGGGAGAGATGGACCGAACTACATGTTCTCTAACTTTCCCCAGGACCAAATCCAGCGAGCGAGATATTACATCAAAGTTAAATTGTTTAGATATGAGATGACCTGTCCATTTTTTTTCTTGCCATTGATTTCCAAGTACAAAAATATTATTTCAGTGGCAAGGATGTAAACCTTATTCATAACAGGATTTCAACCACATCCTGAGAACGAAGCATCTCCTCAGATAGTGCGCCCTCATTTATATTGAAGGCATGCTGGTTTTATTTGTCAGTGTTTGCTAAGGGGGTCACAATATCAGGAAGCAGGAGATGGCTCATCAAAGCGTCTCCGCAGCTCCCACTACTCATCAATTAGACAGTGCCTTGTTTTTAGCATCGGGGCGGAAATGCATCTCCCCTGACCCATTGTTAGAAGCTTCCTTCTGTCTTTAAGTTTTTTGGAAGGAGTGCTCCGCACTCGACTTCTTTTTTCCAATAGGTAATTGTGACTAATTAACGCTCCTGTTGCGTACAAGAATGTGGACACGTGACCCCGAGTAATCTGGGCCTGTATCTCTGGCCATGGAGCAAGGACACTGTCATCTCCTGACGCTACCCACTGGGACCAAGGTCACAGATGTAAGGCTTCCCGCTGGGTTCCTGAGCAGGCCTCACTCTGCTTCAAAGCCGGTGAGCCTGACAGTGTGGCATCCGGCCAGTGAATGCTGTCTGATGTGAGAAGGTCTCTTCTCTGAAACTCTAGACACCTTTCTGCAGAAGCCTGGGCCTCTAGTTTTATTCATCCCACATCCATTTCTGGGCGCCTGTCCTGTGCCTGGGGATAAAAATAATAGAATAGAGTCCTTGATGGAAAGGAATTAGAACTCAGCTCAAGCTCGGCCCTTTGCTCAAATATCCTTTTAAGTATAACTACACAATGTGGTTTTATTTTCCTTTTTAGATCAAATGGAGGAAACAGAAAATAAACTTGTGATTTTTCTCATTTATAAAAACTGATGAGCTCATATATTCATTAATTCATCTCATTCCCCCGTAAGATTCCTTACTTACTTTCCCTTCTTTTCTCTTTCTTTTCCTCCTCTCTCTCTCTCACACACACACACACACACACAAGCACTCACACAAGCACACACACAAACACACACATACACACACTAAAGCATGGGAAGTTCTGATCATCATAATATTCAGAATGACTTCAGGATAAAAATGTACCCCTCCTGTACCCCTAACAAAACACGAGATTACTGAGGATGCCCATCCAACATCTGCCCTTCACTCAAACAGAGCTTCATGACTGGCTTTTTCTCTAAAAGCAGACTTTTCTCCAAAATCAAGGCTAGGAACTACCCTCATGCATAAACACCACTGAATTAATTTCCAAATAAACATGATATAAACAATTGCCCAAAATTTAAAAAGGGAAACTATAAACTTCAAGATAGGTAAACAAAAGGCTTAGTGCTTATTTTATAAGACAGTCTTCACATTAGAAATCTTGGATTCCTTTGGATAACTTTTTCCCATTCCTTTTCAAATGTTTGTAGCAATTTCATTTCCATGGTTCAAGAACATATCATGGCTTGAGAATTAAGGTATGAGCATGTATTTTGTAATCATGATGGAACAAATCTACCAGCTCATAAGCAGTGAGCTTTTCACACTTCCTTTTGGCTCACACTGATACGTGCAGCCACTTTGGGAAGAGTTGCACGGCCTAGAAAGGCCCTAGAGGTAGGCTGCTAAGTCCAAATATTTCTCCTCCACTGAGTTGGACAAGTCATTCGACCTCTCTGTGCCTCATTTTCTATGTGTAAAATGAAGGGTTCACCCTGGCTGGTGAAGCTCAGTTGGTTGGAGCACCATCTCATAAACTGAAGGATCAAGGGTCCAATTCCCAGTCCAGTCAGGTTTGGTTCCGGTGGGAGCACATGCAAGAGGTAACCAATCAGTGCTTCTCTCTCTCTCTCTCTCTCTCTCTCTCTCTCTCTCTCTCTCTCTCCCCCTCCCGCCCCCATACTCTCTCCATGAAATCAAAAGTAAATAAATTTAAAATTTAAAATGTAGGGTTAATAACTGTACATTAGATGAGTTCACATCTCTAAAGTTTTTAGAAATTTTCTAGCCTATAATGTAAACAGTATACAAGTATAAAGCACTATATACACATTTATGAAACACATAGTCTTGCCCTGGCTGGTGTGGCTCAGTGGACTGAGTGCTGGCCAGTGAACTGAGCAATCAGCAGTTCAATTCCCAGTCAGGGAACATGCCTGGGTTGTGGGCCAGGCCCCCTCTGGGGGCATATGAGAGGCAACCAATTGATGTTTCTCTCCCTCTCTTTCTCCCTCCCTTCCCCTCTCTCTGAAAATAAATAAATAAAATCTTAAAAAAAAAACACACACACACACATAGGCTCACACAAATATCTGACTCTACACTTAAAAGAAAGGCAGGCTAGGGATATGTTAGGAATAGTTGTTATATTGGCTTGGCTTTCTCAGTACACGGTGGGGCAAAAGGAGCTTTACAGCTGTTCACATAGAAAATGATAGAATAATTGATAAATAATCATACAAGAATAAATTCTGTGTTTCATATACTCACAACTGTGAAACTCCCTTTGCTCCACCCAGTATATCTTGTATTCATGTCCCCCCTAGGCAACGATAAAGCTCTTCATGCCTCCCTTAGCCAACTATGAAGTTAGCACCAGATCTCTTTTCCTTATCCGTCACAGTATCTCCCATCAGGCCCAAGACAGTGCTTGTATGTACAGGGCCCTCACTAAACATGGGCTGGATGAGTAAATACATGAACTTGATCCTTTATTCTGAGAACTGAGTTAGAAGTTTTTTCTATTAATATTTTTATCACAAGCACTACTGAGAGTACCTATATATCAGTGGTAAAATTTTTGCTTTATTAATGTGATTGAGAAATTCATAAGGAACTCAGTAAGCCCTGTTCAGCTTTTCCTATATGTTGAAAATAAGGAAACATGCATAAAATCACCCCTTACACACATACCTGCCAGCCATCCATAGAGGTACACTACTTCCTACCATTCTCTTCATTATCCCATTGTTTCTGGAGATCCTAAAGTCAGGGAACTTAATTTGGTAGCCAGGAAGCATTCCATCAGCATCTTAAATGGGGTTAGTTTTGGGGGTTTTGGTTTTTGGTTTTCGGGTTTAGTTTTTGCAACTCAAACAACAAACCTTCCAAAGCTGGTTGCATTCATTCGACAAAAGTACTGAGTTACACATTTCTCTTTAAAGTAAATAAAGCATTTCTTTGGCTACATGCCATCAATTTTATTTTTCTCACATAAATGTTCATCAAGAACTAAACAGATAATTTCCTTCTATCACCCAGCAACCCCACTGTGGTGAGACAAAGTGTTATCTTAAGTTTCACAGAGTAATTGTTCAATGGTTCCTGTTGGTGGCTCCTTTCCAAACCCTCTAGCCTGGCTCAGCCTGCTAGCCCTCAAAGCTGGAGGAGGGCAGGCAAGGGGTGGCTGTCAGTCAAGAGCTCAGTGTCATGGCACACTTGCTGGTTCTCCCCCAGGACCAGCTCCTGCTCGTGCGGCTGACACCCGGAGCATGCTATCTGTTTGATGACAACCGCTAAGAAAACTCTAAACCTTGAAAAGTGTACAAAAGAAGCTTGGAGGCAACAGCAAAAGCTTCGTGTCATCCCGGTTTGGTGCATTAAATTATTAGCAAGTTTTGGGAAGAAGAGATAGGGGGCTTACAGAAAGAAATTTATTCCTTGAAGCTGAAAAGCACCACCAACATCAGTCCCTTCTCAAGTTCAAAGCGTTCTGTTTCAACACAAGAAAATACTGTTCCAACCAACACTGCCCAACTCCTGCCAAAAAAAAAAAAAATCATCTCTGAAACCATCCTTTAGAGTTGGGCCAATTAATCTTTTCGGGTAGACTGCCCAAAGACGAGGGAAAACTCTGATGTTTTCCCATCAGCTTCCTCATATAGATGGAGTAAGTGTGTTGAACCGCAGATGCACAGAACGCTGAGCTCAGGTGGAATACCAAATCTCCTTCTCACACAAGTTGTTGAAATTTAAGAACTAAAATGAATGTAGACTAGCTTGAAGTTAATGATCAATGCTATTTTCCAATTTCTTACAAGGTTGAGAGACCTGTGATCCAATAGAAAGTGGGGTTACGTTTCCATTTTATTTTTTTCTACCCCTTTCCCTAGTACTAGCAGCAAATAGTCAGAATACATTTTGAAGACGGTGGAGTGGCTTGGTAGAGGAATGGGTTTCCCCCCACCAACAAAAAAGTCCAGACTTTTTCGACTGAAAGACGGAAACAAATAGAGGAACTATTAACAGAGGTGGGGCCGTGGTTAATCTTTACTGTTTATGTGTTTTTGTATTCTTTATCATCTTTATGATGAAACTGAATTATTTGCAAAAACAAGTATATAGAGTGTATATATGTGTTTGTGCATGTGGATATGCAAGGTTCTGGTGGGGCTCGTGGTTTAGAAAGGCAGCTCAGTGTTTATGTAAATCGTCTGTACATCTTGTTAAACAGGCAGACTCTAGATCAGTAGGGGTGTGGGGTGGGCCCGAGATTCCACTTTTCTAACAGGCTCCCACGTGATGTCCACGTTGCTAGTTCAAGAACTACACTTTGAATAGCAAGAATGTGGGCTCATCAGATTAAAAACCACACCTGGTGCCTCCTCTTGTGCCACACCAAATGAGATTAATGAACTTGACCCCCAAATATGAGAAGCAACAACCAAAGATGGAGTTCAAGAAGAGCTGAAGGTGCTGATAAACTTGAGTTATGGTGTCAGTGGTGTTCTTCTCTTCCTTGAACAACTTTGGTCTGTAAAGACAAGACCTGTCCTCCCCGTCGCATTGGCCAGAATCCAGCGGCCAGTGGGAGGAGCAGGACTATGAAGAGAGTAGACTTTCCATACTTATTTTTGTTGCAGCCTAAGAATGGACAGCCCACCTGACATCAAAGTCTAGGCTGACCATGCAGAGGGTTTCAAGCCCCGAAGTGCTGAACCTTGACTGCGCCCAGGTCACTTTTTCGAACAACTGTCTCCTCTTTCCCATCTAAAGTGCGTGAATTCGAGTTCTGCATAGCCTTGGCCCTCGACTCTCGGGGCCACTGCACTGGGCTCTTCCAAGCCCTCCCCTCCAAAGCACGCCTTGCTCTAGGGCTCCCAGGCAGACCCTGAGCTCCTCTTCTTCACTTGCCAAAGCCCCTTTTCCTTCCTGTTCATGCCATAAAAATGAAACAACAATTTCATATCTAGCATCTCATTTAGTCTTTGTGTGAGGCCTATGGCAGATTATTAATCCCATTTTAGAAAGGAAGCAAGCTCAACATGGAAACAACGAGAAAGCCCACAAATACAGTAGATGGCAAGACCAGTTCGAACCTCACAGGCACGCTTCCCATTATGGTGTTTACTCCCACTCGCCCTCCAGGTCAAAGCATCCATTCCTCAGGGATGGCAGTGCAGACAAAGCCAGTGAGTTGGGGACCTTAGTAAAGAACATAGGGAGAGATAGGGGACAAGAAAAGGAGACTGAAGTGGGAATGGGGAGACCTCTTCGGTGTGGGGCATGGTCTTGAGTACCACACTGACACGCATCACTGACGGTATTGAGGCATCCACCTGGACAGGGACCCATGTGAATGCGAGTGAGGTGGGTAGGAAGTACAGACTGAGCTTGCAAGGAGAATAGATTATATTTCATGACTACTCATTAGCTTTTTACATAACTGTCAGCCTTAGCCAGACACTACTCCAGTTCAGTTGAGCAAACATAGAAAGGAAAAAATACAGCCAACAGCAGTAGGTTGTTTAAAAACAAACAAACAAAGAAGTAACCTGCAATGGCCTGACACCCACCAGAGCGGAACTGACCTAAGAACATCAGAATGATTCTGGTTTAGTAATATTAATTAATTTACCTTTACTTCCCCACTGCATGTGAGACATACATCATAAATCAATTGAATATTTGTTTGGTAAGTATTGTAATGGAAAACAAATGAGCATTTGTCAGAAAAGATAATGCAATCTAACACGAAATGTATAGTGGGCTCAAGTATTTCACTGAAAAGCCATTGTCCCAACAAGGAAAGAGAGTCGTTTCATCTGCCTAGTAACGGCATTTTGTTAAGCTAGTAATCTCTCACCTAAACAATAAAATCAGAAAAGAAATGGTGGGGTGGGGGGAGAGGGTCCACTCTTTCTCTAGTCAAGAGAACCAGCTATAAAAGCCAAACCCAATCTGAGCCAACAAGAGCTACCAGCCTGCAAAATATGGTGCCATTTTCACAGTTAATTTTGCTGCCATTTGTGCCTGAATTTATCGTGGTTTAGAAAAAGTAAATTGCAAGGCTAACACGGTCCTCGCTCAGGAGTCCACCAGGGGCGGCGCATCCCCAGTCGGGCTGGATATTTAGTGCTGCTGCGCCAAGGCCCCGCAGAGAGCCAAGGGAGGGATTACTGCTCCGTGCTGCCAGTAAATCACCCCAGCACTTCACACAGTACCACATCTCACAAATAAGGCTGGGCTGGCAGTATATCGCCACTACACAAAAGGAAAGAGAGACCTGGATGCCTTTGGCCCGCCTGGTCCTTTTCTCCTGCATGCTCATAAAACACAGGAGCCCCTCCAAGCTTTGCTCTCATTCTTCCCTCCTCACATTCCCTGCCCTCACTTTACCCAGGGCATAGATGGGGCATCAGGCATCTATTGATTTTAGCAAAGGCAGGTCACCCCCAACCCCTAATGCCAAAGTCACTTCTCACTTGTTACTTAACCAGTACAGCCCTCACCCTCACTGCTTAACCTTCCCCCAAATCAAAGAGGATAAATCGAGTGTATGCTCCAACCCCAGGTATCTAGTAACTACCAAACAAACATCTGGACAGCCCCACCTGCCCCTTCCTGCCCAAGAATTTTCAGAGAATATGAACATCAGATTTGTTTCATTGTTTATAAAAGCCAACTCACTTTTTAAACAAATGCATACACCTCTAGGGGGAGCTAGTCATAAATGTACAGAGGGTGAGAACTACTGGACCCAAAGGCAAAAGTGAAAAACAGCCCCCGGGTGTCCCCCGAGCAGAACCAGCCCTTCATGTTCTAAGACAGTCATCAACATGATTCCTGAAAACAATAGCAGCTTCTTGTTTAAAATGGAACTGCACCTGCTAGAATAACATGTCAACAAACAATTGCTTTGTTTTTCATATTAGCCATCCCAGCTGAAGCAATGGGACTTCCTGAAGTGAATACTGGAAGACTTATTCTTAGAAGGGGACAGAACTCTCATTTTAACACAAGGCTCAGAGGGCCCAGTGATGGTCATCTTCCTTCCTTCTTTTGTACTCCCCAGTGTTCATCTTATTTGGTTTTCAACAGGTTTGTTTCCATTGCAACCTCTGGCTTCCAATGCCCACAGTGCCATATTTGGCAACTAGACTCATTTCTGCTTCCTATCAGTAAATGATGAAGGGCTTAATTGCTGTTAAGCCATTTCAAACAGTCCTCAGAAGATTCCCCCTCCTCTGTTCAAAGAGTTAGGATAAAGCCTGATGAAAAATTCTTTGTCAAATGTTCAATCATTGCTAAATTATTCTGCTCTTTCAATTTAGCAGTCTAATTATGATGTCTACTCTCAGCTTTCCTATCGCCATTTGATGCTTGTCTGTTGATCGAGTTGGGACACTTTTAAAAGGAGTTATTTTAAAAGGAGTTAAAAGGTGCTTGGTTATGATTAAAAAGTGTTTTAAGCGATTCAGCCAAAGTTGTCTCCATGGGCTCAGGAAGTGACCACAGCCAAAATACATTAGTGGGGGAAATATGAAAGGCTAAGAACACCTATTATTACCTTTATCAAAGTACAGCCAGACAGACACCAAGCTCATGGATGCAAGCAAACATACTGGCCCTCTATAGCATAGGTTCTAATGCAGTCAGTGCTAACAGTAATTGTTTCACAAGGACTTGAGATCTAGGGTGCTGTGTGTGTGTGTGTGTGTGTGTGTGTGTGTGTTAAACATCTTTTTCTCTTCTGTGGAAGAGAAAATGGAAGGAGATGGAAGACTACCTAAATGTTTTTATGATATTTTGAAAGTGCAAAAATAGCACGAAAACAGAGACTGGTATAGGAGAAAGGGAACAGGGCTTAAAGTCTATGTTCAAAGAGCTGTGTGATCTCAGGAAAGTCACTTCACCTCTCTGAGTCTCAGATTCAAAATCAATGAACAGTCCTGGCTGATATGGTTCAGCTGGTTGGGGCATCGTCCCGTAACCGAATGGTTGCAGGTTCAATTTCCAGTCAGGGCACATGCCGAGGTTGTGGGTTCAATCCTCAATCCCCATCCCTGGTCCAGGCAGTTTGGGAGGCAACAGATCAATGCTTCTCTCTCTCATTGATGTTTCTCTCTCTCCCTTCCTCACTAAAAGCAATGAAAAATGTCCTCAGTTGAGGATAAAAAAAAATTTTAATCAATGAACTGAAGCTGTGAGCTAGCTGCTTTCTAAATTCTTTTTCAGCTTAGAAAGCCTAGGATATTTACTCTAAAGATCCAGCCTTGTAAAGAAATTAAAATAGATAAAGTAGTCCAGTACATCAGACAGTATTAAGGGATTTTTCTGTTAATTTGAAACTGCTCCATTTGACATTTCTTAACCTCCTCTTTGAGAATTTAAGTTCTCAAACCTCAGTTTCCTAATCTATAGAATGGGCATATTAATGGCACCCACTTCACTGAATTGTTGTGAGAATTAATTGTATTAATGCAAATAAGTCTTTAGAACAACACTTGGCATGTAGTAAGTACTCCATAAATGCTAGCAACCAGTAGTCACAATAGTGGTAGTTGATGGGTAGCTGTTGGATTCATTTGATTGCTTATAAATATTTCTGAAAAATAACCAAGCTCAGGCAGGGGCTGTTTATTGTGCTCTCCTCAAATTGTTTATAAACAGGTGCCAAGAGCATCTGCACTGCTAAATCTATGCTGTCACTGTTGGCCACCACCATTACCTGCTGGCACTGCCATAAGAGGCTAAGGCAAAACCCAAGGAGAAGAAACCTCCTTAAGACTGACAAGAGATGGGACATTTGAAAGCTGACAATTTGTCCTTCAAGCATGCCAAACCCTCTTTCTCCATAATACTTTGAGCTGTCGCACAGATGCCAAAAGATTCCCCTGCAGCTCCTACCAACAGTCAGTTTATGCATAAAAGAAAGGGTTAGACTAACCTCTCTTCCGGCCATAAGATGCTATGTATCTAAGACCCTGCTTTCTTGCGGGCCATCTGCTAAGAGAAGATATTTTGAAACTAAGCAAACATAGGCAGCCTTTTGACTGATACCACTTGTGGCACCCACCCCGATACATCTCACAAATCATATCAACTTCCACCTGTGGGCAAAGATTATATCACCATATTTGTGAGACATTTTTGTCAGAGTGAATAAGTTAGCTAGATATCAGTGGGAGTTCGTTAATCTGATTAAATAACTATTACCTTCCATTTATGGAGTTCCTATTGTGTGCCTGGCACTGTGCTGGCTCTGGAGTTTCAAAGATAAGATCAAATTCTCATAAAATCAAGCCATACCCTTATGGACGTGCAGACAGCAGAGCGGAGTGGTTAAGAGCATGGGCTCTGGGGCCAGACTGCCCAAGTCTTGGTCAATAGAAGAAGAAATAGCAGTAATTCATAAAAAAAAAAACTTTTTCCCTTTCCTTTCCCAATTCAGCTCTGCTTCCAGGTGGAGATTATTTACTGAGTCAAAGACCAGATGAAGAGATTAAGTAAGAACTCCTGAAATCCAGAGCACTCCTCCCACGCATGTCTGTGGCACAGAGAACCCGGAAGGACACTGCACGAAGCATGGATCACTGAGGCTTGCCAAGCAACAGTGCAGTTTAGACAGGAAGCCCCTTACCTGACCTATTCATCACTAGGTGGTGTGGTCAGTAAGGCCTGATTAGCTGTTTGCATTCTCAACACCTGGCCCTTCTAGATCGAACCTAGATAATCCACAAAGACATCCAGATGACCAATGATGATTTGTGCAAACTGGCAAAAATAATAGTGAAAATGTGATAGTTACAATATACAAAAACCACCCTCATTCATAGGTTCTAGTTCAAGGTGCTCCATTACTAAACGATAATGCTTTATAATAATATGATTTTGTAATACTGAAGAATGATAACTTTCCAAAACTGCACACTTTTTATTGAACAAGCAATTAATCAATTCTAGGATTTGATGATTTACATAAAAATCAGATATCAACAACAACACAGATTCTGATCCCCTAGTAATTGTAGATTAACATTTGAACTAGTTGTTAAGGCAATTTTTTGTTGGAGGGTTTGTGGTTTGCATTTTCTAGAAACACATACATTGAATTAGGCTGATTTGGGGTCATTTATAAGGTTACAACATGTAATACTCCTTGACTTACCCTCTTTGCCTTTAAAAAATCATCTAGAAGCACAAGAAAACAAAACACGAAGCACCTGGACACACACACACACAATTCCTCTGGTCTCTAGTGTGGTGGACAGAGCATTCACTGGCGTATTTCTGACCTTCTCTCCTCATCTCTTGCTGTTCCCAGGCCACCCATTCCAACACTGCCTTTAACTCCGATGACTCTTATTAAACACGACTACTTAATTACCATCAATCTATTAAGCGACGTACTTCGCTCTGCTGACACATCTGATCCCATTATGTGCCTGACCTTTAACGGGCATCAAATCAGAGTCCCTCCGGTCAGTTCAGTCCAGGCCTGCCACATGTCCAGGTCGCAGAGATGGCGCAGGGGCCCCGCGGACCACAGTTACCCTGCCCTGCGCGGAGCACCATGTCAACAGAACTTCACGACCGGGACACTCCCTGGCTTGAATATAATGTCCCCCCTTCAGAAAGGTGAAACAATAATTACGCAATGCCAAGCAGCACTAGCTTTTATATGACCGGGGCCTATCCGTGGGTATGACACACTGCCCTCCTCGATGTTTGTGTCCAAAAGTCTTTGGCTGGAAAGTGAGAATTGATGAGGCAGCCGTCTACAACAGCGGTTTTCAACCTTTTTCATCTCATGGCACACATCAACTAATTACCAAAAGTCTGCAGCACACCAAAAAATGCCTTTTCTGCCAATCAGACAAAAAAAAATTAGGTATGATTTTGATTCGGTCGCACCGGATAGCTATTCTTGTGTTGGCCATTGTCATTTTTTTATTTGACAATCTAAGGGAAACAAGGTCAGTGCCCCTGACTCAACAGCCAGGTATATTACTGCACGTTTTAAAAATTCCTGCGGCACATCGGGTTGAAAATCGCTGCTCTGGAGTGTGCAGAGCCCCCTAAAGATACCCCGGGAAGGGAAAATGAAAGACAAGTGGGGTATCACCACAGCAACACCACCAAGTGGGTGGTCACCTTCCAGTGAAAGGGGACCCTGTGGAAGGGCCCGGGTTCACAGACTTGAGTGCTAACCTCTGACAGGAGCAGCTGTTCCAGCGGCTCTACCTCCAAGCGGCATGCTGAAAAGCACTCCCATTCAACCTAATGAGACAGCCATTTATAAAGGAGCCTCTTCCGGCTGCGGGGGCCTGGTCATTGTTATCCACCCAAGGGCCTTCCCTGGCGGTAAACATGGCACTGTTTTCCCAGACCAAACAGGGACCCTCCCTCGCGGTAGCCAGACACACTGTCTGGGGTGCACAAACATTGCGACTGCTGACTGGACAGCTCGCCCTGGCAGTGTCTTCCTCTTGCTTTACTTTACTAATGCGTGTGTATTTTTACCAGCCCCTCTGGGGAAACGGCCCTGCTTTATGGCAACTTGTCACTGACAAGGAATTTCTCATCAAGATTGAAATCTCTAACCATCCCCAAAGCTCCCAACCCTCTGAGTTCAGAGCTCAGAGAGGAGGAGGCTCGTCCTTGAAAAAAAAAAAAAAAAAGCTGTGGCTTTAGGAAGCAGTATTGTTGGTTTCCTCACAAGGGTGATAAATGAAAGCCCACATGTAGTCAATTATAAATATTTGGCATGCAATAAATTAATAGGAAGAGTTATTTCTGAGAAAGCAATGGTTTCGCTTAGATCTTTTGTCTTTTTTAAGATGATTTTTCTAATTTCTGCATTCTCTCTTTTCCAGCTGAGTGCTCATACCTTATTTTTTCCTCACACCTCCCTGCAAAAGATATCCACTCGAGATGATGAAACACATCTCCTACTTAGTTCCTTCTTTTCACTCTCACTCTTTGCCTGGTTAAAGCTATTTTCGCATTTTCTCTTTTTACCAGGCCCTTAAGCCTTACCTACTGAATACTAAATGTACCTAAAAGTCTTAGCCTAGGGCCCACAAAGCGACCCAACCTTCAAATAATTGTCACAGGTATGGGGCTGAAGGAAGCACAGTTCCCTGAGAAATATGAAGTTTCACTATGTGAGAAATGGGAACACAAATAATAAATCAAAAGGAAAGACTTCGATCCCATTATCATCTTTCATCTGAAAGACGGAAATTCACAGTCTTTCCACAAATCACTTCACTTGCTATTAAATGTCTTCCAAGAGACCCTAAATGCCTTCTAAATTGAAGTTAATTGTTAAGGAAGGATACGCTGAGGTGATCTATCATTAGCCCCAGTAAAAATATTTAGCAATGTGAGCTTCATTTCCATCGGAGACTCAAGGCAATTGATAAGCAATCAGAGGTTGTTCCCATTTGGGAGGGGTAGTCTGAAGCACAGAGCGCGTGAAAAATACAAACCTCCCATTTCAGATCATTCTGAATTATCAAACAAATTATCCATCCAAAACCTAGCATATTGGAAAAATAGCATAAGCTATTATTTGGTATGTAATAGCCATCTATCAATTCTATTTCCAAAGCTCATTTTATTCATAAGCTTATGTAAGTGATGATCACGAAGAGCAAAAATATTCATGACCTTCTCCTGAGATTTCTTCCTCAGATCAGAACTGGAGTATTGGAAGGGATTCAGATACAGGATTGATATATTTATAACATTAGCTATATCATCTTACATTTGTCATGTAGTTTATCCCCACCATCACCCCAAACCTGAAGACCCATCTCTATTTTCATTGGTTATATCATATTAGAAAAATTTCCATGGTACTGCGTATACTCAGTATAAATTTCTCTATGTCTGCCTGGCATAAGCTGACTTCACCCAATTAAAAGTTAACAATAATTGAGGGAGGGTGTGGTAAGTGAATAAATATCCTGTTGCCTTAACACACACTTGTCCTCAAAGGAGCTAAGGGAGAGTTCGGCAAGTCACAAAGTCTTAGAAAATGCCACATCTCTAACTACACCTCTCCTTCTCACTCAATGACAAGGCCTTGACTGCTCTGTTAGACCCCAAGCGGGACTTCTTGGGGGTAGGTGATTCTGAGGTCCGCCCACTGAACTCACCAGCCTTCTTCTCCCTCCAGAGAGCAGCAATTTCAAATTCTAAAGGATCAAGCACATAGAACACACCTGGCCTCCAGGAACAGACATCAGCATTCCATCATTTACCTGATTATTTCAGAACCGTCAGGGGCTGTGAAGATTCTGATGTCTTTTCTTCACCCCTTAAATACTATGGTAATGTTCATGTTTCTTTCTTCTCTCTTCCCTTCCACCTTCTCCCTACTTCTCCCATTCCCAATCTCTCAAATAAGTTGGACTTTTCCCTTTCTGAGTTCTAAATATGTCTCCATAGGCATTTGTCCTTGTGAGTACATAGACACACACACATCACACTGCTGTTTGAGGTTCTGTGACTGTTCAACGCGTCACTAAAATTGCAGATGTCGATCTATATTTGTATCACCTTAAAGGAGAACCAATCAATTAACCCTTTCAAGTTCTGCTTATAGGAGTTACAGCAGTCAAAAAAGTGATGCAGGATGCTTTAAACAATGCTAATGTGTTCCAATGGAAGGATGCACCGACAGTTTTACAAGGCCAGAGTCTAGTGAAAGCAGGTGTACACAGCCCAACAAAAACGGTGCTGTAGAGAAGTGTTTCAAAGGAGATGCAAAAGTCATTTCATCTGGCTGGCTTTCTCAGAACCTCTGAGAAATGAGGCAAGCGTGAAAACCATCTGCTGCCGAGATACAAGCACAGCTATTAGCCTTCTCGCTATTCACATGGTCATATGTCAAAGTGATACAGAGTGACGTTACCTAGCAGCTTAATTAATGCTTCTCTGCACTGCGGTAAATACACACTGGCATGAGCCAAGCATGGAAAAATAGATGGGTCCTTACTATCATTGTAGTTTACTCAAATATTATAATGCTATTTTTAGAATAAAATGGAAAATTGTTCCTCACACAAGAAAAAATTTGAACACTACAATATGAATCTAAATACAAATATACTATTGAAATCCAAATAATAATAAATTCTAATGGCAGTATTTTATACTAAACTCTTAGAAAGCAGGTAAAATAATACTTCTTTGGGGGGGTTCACAGCACCTCTCTCTCTCTTTCTCTCTCTTTTTTTTTTTTTTTGCTTCCTGCTCTGTTTTAGACCAGCCCTTTTTCTTTCAAACATTAACTTGTGAGACAGACTGATGGCTTTCTCAAACCCCCTTTACTATAAAGCAATGACAAACAAGGGCCATTACAAAACCAGGAGCAAAGGCAAGAATGAATTTCCATTTCTGTGAGGTGGCAGATAAAGGCTGATTTACACTACAGATGGGAGCAGCCACTGGGCTTCCATGGTAGGTGAGGCGACAGGCCTCCAAAGTCCCAAAATGCAGCCCTATACTCACAGTTGACCAGGGAGAGGATTTGAGATGCACCGACTACTTTGCAAGGGCTCAGAAAGCAGCTCTCCACACCGAAAAGCTCCCCCAGAGAGAAGGTTAACCCTTCAACCTTCTATCTCCGGCATGGACCAGGAATGTTCCAAAGCTGTGTCACCAAACACCTGTGGAGCCCCCCTCTGCCATCTCCCCATCTCTGGGCCAGGAATCCCCAGCTTCCTGGTCTTCTGCTCCAGCGCTGGTTTTCCACCTGCTGTGGGGAAAGCCTCAAACATCTTAGCCACATTTGGAAGTAGTTCATTAAAGAGGTTCTAAATGCCTATTTTTTAAATATTTTTAGAACACTCGGGAGTTTTATAGCACAGGAGAGACCTATAAAAGTAAAGTACTTTGCTAACAGTATATGGAAGGAAATTTTCAAATTAATTTTTAGTGCACATTGTTGCTTCTGAGGGTTTTTGTTTAATTTTTATAGTGTTAGAGGTTACACTCATCATTTTATTAAAAGACTCAATTAGATTTAACATTTATGGAGCACCTTTCCTTTGCGAGCTACTTGGCTAAGAATTCAAAGACAAATAAGACATGGCTCACTCGATAGGAAGCTCACCCTAGGGTGAGACACAAACAGGTGTTATACACATTGTCAAGTGCATACAAGGTACTGGAGCATCTCGGAGGGGAGCCACTCATTCCACAGTGTGGTAGGAGTGCAGGGTTTGTGATCCACAGGTTTCAAAGAAGAGGAGGCAAGTATTCTGGGCCCTACAGGATAATTCAAAGTCCTCCCTAAGGGGCTTGGGGGTAGAGCATTCCTGGTCCACGCTAGAGATACCGCATGTGCAAAGGCCCAGAGACTGGGAAGCACAGGTGCCCTTTGCAGACCAGAAAGTCAGCTGTTGGGCCTCGGGGAGGAGAATGCAGAGTGGAGAAATGCACAACATCCACTGACGGCCGTTGTGCTTTGAGGCACATCCTTCTGGGCGGCAGAGTTTGGCTTGGTAGCACACGTCTCAAGTGATGTGCAGAAGCAGAATAGATTTCCATCGTCTTCTATTTGCCAAAACCTCAAAGCACTTAATCCATAAAGCATGCTATCCCCTCCTCTTCATTCTCTTGCTCCTGCTTGGAACTTTTTTGGGGGGAGGTGCATGGTGGGCAGTAATTTCTCCAAATGATTGGGAGAAGAGGAGAAAAAGGACAAAAATGCCTTTATAAAAACTGTGTACATTTCAAATGTTTACATATAACTAATATATGCTTTTTCCATTTTTAAAAAAATGTGTATATAAGTTTGTATATTTGTTAGAATCACAATACCATGCAGACTGTATGGTTTCATAATGGAACACAAGTCTAAAGTTTTATGATGGGCTTTGTTCAAGGCTTAGTGTCTTTCCGTTTCAGTATATACGAGGTCTGTCCAAAAAAAGTCCATCCATTGTTAATATAATGAGAAGAGTTTGCATGACATCAGTGTAACCTGGAAGCTAAGGAAAGTGCACGGGAATGCGCATGCGTGAACAAGGATGACCTCACTGTACTAGTCAGTGGGGTGGTAGACCCCATTGAGTGAGCATGTGCACTGTGTGGCCATTGCATTCAAAATGACTGAGCAAGTAGAGCAACGAATTTGTATAAACTTTTGCATTCGGCTTGAACAGCCCTCCACAGAAACTGGATGATACAGAGGCTGCAGCTGTGGGCAACTGGGGATTGGCAGCTTCATCACAACAGTGCGCCTGCTCATGCATCACGTCTCGTGCAGAGTTTTTTGGCGAAACATCAAATCACCCAGGTAATTCAGCCTCCCAACAGCCCAGATTTGGTGCCCTGCAACTTCTGGCTTTTTCCAAAGCTCAAATCACCTTTGAAGGGAAAAACATTTCAGACCATCTTATCAGATTCAGGAAAATACGATGGGGCAGCTGATGACTATTGGGAGAACTGTGTGAGGTCCCAAGGTGCCTACTTTGAAGGGGACTGAGGTGTCATTGTCCTATGTGCAATGTTTCTTCTGTCTTGTATCGTCTTCAATAAAAGTCTCTGTTTTTCAAATTACATGGCTAGATACCTTCTGGACAGACCTCACATACATTCATTCGGAGAAAAATCTCACACTATTCAATTCAAGGCCCTTCATGAGAGTGAAACCAGGGCAAAATGCACCCCAGCCTGTGTGTTTCCCCACCACCACTACCACCTTGTGCTTTCCAAATGTTTACTCAATGAACACTGAAGAGTAAACTAATAACTAACAGTTCCGCTCACAGCCAAGAGATTCCACTGTTGGAACAGGTGTACTTTAGTTGAATAAGTGTCCTGAAGGTTGATATTAGAGGCCACATGTGTACAAGAATGTGGAATGTGGAAAGCCCATGTCCCCTCTCAGGTCTCTTTCGCTAAGATTTCAAGCACATTGCCTCTGAAACACTGACTGGTTGGGGACAAGCAGAAAGCTTTGCAGCTGATCACTCCACCTCCACCACTGCCACCAAGGCCCATTTCCTGGGTTTTGCTCCCTCTTCAGTTCACTGCCTAGAGTGCAGTTAACGGCGACATGCTTCAACACCTCGGCCCCTGCCAGGAGGTCTGTGCAGGCTGCTGGGCCATCCATCAAAGCAGGGCCTCCGAGAACCACCGAATGCCAACTCCTACTGCCAACCCACCTCTACCAGCCCTTCCTCGGAGCCCTGCCAAGGGAAGGTCCCTGCCCGCTCCTCCATTGGCCATCTGAACAAGTCCCAGCACTACTGGCAGATGGAGCAAGAATGGCTTGTGACACCCTCCACACAATGCAGAAAGAAACCGGCCTTCTCTTCACGTCAGGGAAAACACACAGCAACTTTCTGTCATGACCTCCATGCCATTTCAAAGTCATCGGCAACTGCTATGCCAATGGTTAAGGGAGAGCCAAACAAGGGGACAATATGATTCCTGCTAAAAATACAAAATGCTTTGCTAATGGCACAGGTGCAGAGAATTCCAGATAAACAGCCCCAGGGTCTGCCTGGGACTCAGTGCCTGGTTACCCTAGTAAGTCACCTGGATTTCTCAAGTGACCCATGGGGGAGATGCAATGTGGTGCATTTTTCTCTTCATCCCTACATGTACTATTCTGGGAATTCTGCCCCCAAATCCATCCCTATGAAGCATACCGATGTCCTCCGTGGTCAACTGTCCTGGTGGGCTGTACTCAGCTCTGCAGGGCACACAGGCATGCCACAGGGGAGGCCCAGACTTGGACTCAGTGCCCTGATTTCAAATCCCAGCCTTGCCCCTTGAAAGTTTCAAAGTGCTTCCCAAACTTTGTTCATCCCAGGACTTCCTTCGGAGAACAATTTCAAAGGGAAAACCATAATATCATCGTCTCTAGTAGAGGAAAAGGTATAAAGAATGAAAAACGTTGTTAATTTCTAGCTAAATTCTGTTCTATTAAGCTTCTGTCTTTTCACTGAATAGAGACATTAGCACATGTTAACCTGCATTTGTTCTTGCAGTTGTTAAAAGGGACTGAAAGAGAGCTTGAAGGGAACTGACTCACTTCTTGGTTCAAGGCTATCAGCTAGTCAGACATAATCACTCTATTTTTTGTTCTAGTCTACACTCCACACTTCAAGAAACCCCATACCAATGATAGGGAAATGCAAAGCTGAGTTTGTCTGTTCTGTTGTTTTGTTTTTAATTTTTCCCATCTCAGAGAGAATGGTAGACAGCTCTTTTCCCCATCCTGTTCTGGCCACAAATTCCACAAGTTGCCTGAGATTAGGGACCTGTCTACCCCAGCACTGGCTTGCATGGAGGGGGTGCTCAGACACAGCCTGAACTTAGAGCATGCAAGCGCAGCTGGCTGTCATCTTTCCTCACTTATTCCTTCCCTTGCAGTTCCCTAGAAGCATCCTGGTGAGTCAATGTCAGAATTAAGTTATGTGAAAACCACCTACAGATGACATGATATTCATTCAGTCATTTAGTTCAATGACACTGTCCTCCATGCAAAATATTCCATTCTCTCACCAGCTACCATCCACCAATTAGGTAATCCTTCTGAGAACAAATTATATTTATAGCCCCATTGAACAGATGGGCTAACTCAAAGTCCAAAGAGGTGAAGGCAGTTGGCCAAGATCAGAGACAAGCGGTGACGAATTTGAAACTCCAGACTCTCCAAGCTTATGCTTTTGAGTTAAATAGTAGGCTGGCCAGAGTCACAGCTCTCATGTGCAAATACCAGGCACATTGTTCTATCTGCCAATATCACCATTAAATATTATGTCCCACAAATGCTTCATGAAATTCATGGCAACCTAACTCAGTTAGCTCATCCCAAAGCTCTTTATTTTTGCTGGGTTTGGGTTTTCTGAGGCCCTATCTTAACAAAGGTGGTAAATCAAAAGGAAAAGCCTTATACGTGCTTTCTAAACATTCCGCAGGATGCTGGTCTGTCCGATGTTCAATATTTCTTGGCCCCAGAGTCTCTAACACTAGGTTCATTGTAT
The DNA here is from genome assembly GCA_004024845.1 of Tonatia bakeri. Taxonomy (NCBI): domain Eukaryota; kingdom Metazoa; phylum Chordata; class Mammalia; order Chiroptera; family Phyllostomidae; genus Tonatia; species Tonatia bakeri. The sequence goes on along the minus strand of PVIA01003520.1, from coordinate 66,612 downwards.
TACACAATAGTGTCAACCTAGGCCCTACACTAAAGGAGAAAAGCAATGGGTCTCTCATCTGCTTTCTATCCCATGTAGCTTCCTAATCAATCTTTTCCTGTGATAACCTGGGGACTGAGAAGACATTTAAAGCAACACAGAATTCTGTGAACATTACCCACTCTCCAAAGGCATTTTTTAAAAATCACAAAACAGGAAGTTCCAAGCCATTGAAACTCACCAGTATATTTGCTTGAAAGTCTTCTGGAACAACAAAACATTACATGCCTATCCAGGCAAGCAGACTATTATAAAAGCAGATGTTTTGCTCACTTCTACCTTGGAGAAAAACACTGTCAATTTGGTTAACATCCTCTGGTCGTTTGAACAGGCTTCTCAGGAAGCCAGCAATGATATAACTCAAGTACAGAATGATCCTTGTGTTCCCATTTATCTCGTACATGTGCATCTTAGCAGCAGATAGACGGGCGTGTGTGTTAAATGAATTAAGAAGAAGAATGCCAGTAGGTGGGCTCCTCACGACTCGTGCTAAGACGTCAGCCCGCAGGAGTGGGATTCAAGGAACAGGAAGTGCTTGGAGAGTGAGGCATCATCATATGTGGCTTATATTCCAGCCAAGGGGTTGGCACTGCCTGCTCCCCAAGCAGAAAAAAATCCACGTTCTCACCCTATGTGGATCAACCACCGGGAAGATAGTCCCCCAAATACCCCAACATCCAATACTGGGGGCTTCGTTTGCCTTTTCCTGTAACCCGGTCTCAGCGTATCTAGGGCAAAGTGACCGTGTCTCATGTCAGCCATCTCAGAAAGACATGGTTACGATTGGGGGTCACGGTAAAGGGAGAAAAATGAAATAAAGGAACAGAAAAAGGCAAGGGGAAGGGGAAGCATCAGAAAGGAAACGTGGTACAAGAGATAAAGGAAAAGGAAAGGGGGAAGTAAATAGTTGTGAACCTGGGCAAAAAAAAAGGTCTGGGAAAAGGTGTGCCCAAGCCTCTGCACGGCAGTCCGCCTGCTAATTAGAGAATGCACCGCACAGCATGGGACCATTTCATAGACCTGAACGGCACCACCAGCAGCAGGGAAAGGGGCAATAAGAATAAGAACACAGCCCTGACTGCTGTAGCTCAGTGAATTGAGTGCCAGCCTACAACCCAAAGGGTCATGAGTTCAATTCCCAGTCAGGGCAGATGCCTGCGTGGCACGCCAGGTCCCCAGTAGGGGGTACACAAGAAGCAACCTCACACTGATGTTTCTCTCCCTCTCTTTCTCCTTCCCCTGCATCTAAACATTTTTTTTAAATAAAAAGTCTTAAAAAAGAAAAGAATAGGAACACAGAGATGCTTACTCTTTATGCATTATTGTGGAGAGGAAAATTGCATTACTGATTAGATGAACTTCAGGTCCTCCCAAAATAAATAGTCGTTGAGTTAAATATTCACAAGTCTCCAACACGCGCGCGCACACACACACACACACACACACACACCCTTTGCTGGCAACAAGATAAACAACTTTATGTCAATGTTAATAGGACAGGTTTTATCCCTCATTTATAAAGTTTTTGAGGTCATGCTCCAGTTAAGTTTTTTTTAAGCTAAGTGTTCATATAAGAGCATAGCAAATAAGTTTATCAAAGTCACTATTAAGCCCACACCCTGTTTTACTATCCCAGACCTTCGCTTAAATTGTTCAACTCTCTAACCTGATGATGTTAACCAGGCTTCGCTGGTAAGGACATGAAGGGCACACAGTGGAAGACAGAAGGGCCCTAGCTCCAGTCAGCCTTTCCCTCTCTCCAAGACATCAATGCCACCCAAGCAGCACCAGAATTGCAAGGCAGCCAGACATCAGTGGGATTTGAACAAAGGGCCAAAGGGTCTCTTTTTTAAATGTCTGCTTGGGGCCTTGCAAACCCAGAATTTAACCTTATGCTACTGGGGTAATGTTCATTTGGGAGTACTTAAGCTTAAATTACTCTTAAATCACTCCTCTGTGCTAGACACACCCAACTCTTGGCAGTGAACCAGAGTCGGGATGTACCGCCCAGGACCCACTGTTCAAACCTGAAACTTGAAAGGCCTCAAAATCCAAAAAGTAAACACAGCTTCTTAATCATTTTTTTAAATCATCTGCTTCCTCTATCTCCTGCACCTTGTTTTTCTGTTGAACAGTTCCAAGTAGAAGTCAGAAGTGAAACGCCAGCCCTGGACGGGCTATGTGGAGGAGCCCAGTGTTTTCAGTTCCAGGAAGTAGCTTAGCAGGCAGACCAGCCCCCAGGGGCTGCGGGGGCTTCCAGGGCATTGCCCTGGGAATGCATGACATGGGGGCCAGGCCAATTATGAATGGTGTGACCTCTGTGTCTCTGTTTACTCATGTATAAAGTAAGGACCGTGGCAATGTCTAATCCATAAGGCTATTGTAAAAATTAAGTGAGCTAATATGTCAGAGCTTAGAACAGTGTTCATTATCTCATAGTGTTGTTGTCGTTGTTGTTATTCCCATAATTATTCTTACTTTATAAACCATGGATTACTCTCCTTTGCCCACAAAGGTAAATACCCCATGGTATCACATTCAAGGTTTGAACCATCTGCCCCAAACTACTTGCTCAGCCTCACCTCCCACTACTACCTGCCTCGCACCATGTGTTTAAAACAAAAGAGATGATTCATCATCACATGGACGTGGATCGCAACTCCTTGACTCAGCTCATACAATTTTCTCTGCATCACCCCTCCACGTTTCTAGCAAAAGTGGATCCATCTTTCCAGACCATTTTCAAATACTGCACATTATTTCAGCTTGAATGTCCAAATAGTCATTGGATGTGTAAAGTTCAATATCCCTAGTTAGTGCTATAGTTTCTCCATAACATGGCTTCCAACCCCCTTTATAATCTGTGGTACCCTTTTCCTCAAAACTCTGGATGTCAATGTCCTTCTTCAAAAGCAGCAACCAACACCGTGTACAATATCTTAACATGCTCTGACTCATCCAGAGTATAAAGGGGCAGATTATGTCCATAGTTAATTTCTTTATTGCACCCTAATATAATGCCAGCTCTTTAGAAGCTGCATGATATCCCTAACTGATACACAGCTTCTGTTCAACTAAACAGCCTTCCCTTAAACCTGCCCTCAAGCTTTCCCATTATTATGCCACTGATGTCCTAAAAACTTAATGAACAATTTTACATCTGGGTCTACTGAGTGGCACCTTGCAGGCCTCAGGGCAAAGTTCCAATGTGACAAAATAATTTGGAGCAAACTTTGTTATCTTTTCAATTGGCTATATCTCCCAGTGAAGTCATCTGAAAAGTATTCTATCTGCGTCATAGATACCGATGAGAAATAATGTAGTAATAAGGACAGATTACTGCAGCCCTCAGCTAAAGAGTCTCCCCAGCTTGACAGATCCACAGACCTTGAGATATGGTTATTTCATCAGCTGTCTAACTCACCCAGCCTACTTTTATGACCTTATCCACAAAGACATAAAAAATCTTTATAAAATACTTTTCTGAACCCAAGATTTTCAATGTCTATACCATTCCCTTAGCAAGAATCTTTGCTTTTTCTTTTCTTTTCTTTTTTTTTTTTTTGAGTAAGAGAGTATTTTACTGTGACAAACATATGTTGACTCCCAGCAATTACTACTCTTTTTTAATGCAGCAAAACAATGCCTGGGGACAGTTTTTATGGAATATGAAAAAGAAACAGGAGACCAAGAGCAAACCCTCATAATTCAGTGACAGGAAGAACCCAGTAATCCCAACTGGTCCAGGGTATTTATTCTACTGAATGTAAGGGTCAGACAAACTTCCAAATACAATGCAGCCACTCCCTAGCAGTTCATAACTGCCAACCAGAAGCGTACACCACCTGGAACCTTTAGACTTTCAAAGGTTCTTAACCCTGGCCCTGGTTGGCCTCCCAGATTGTAGCAGGGGAGCCACGCAGCAGGTTTGGAAGAGTTCAGCTCTCCTAGTCTCCGTCTCCTGATACTTTAGAGAATCTGCAGTCACAACAATTCCAGATCTCTCTCTTGAGACTCCATCCACTGACAAAGGCGCTTCCCCATTCCCACCATGACCCTGAGCAAACAGGGACAGCCTCTGAATAAAGCAGACGGTCTTGTGTGACAGACCTAGCCTAACGTTCTAGCTAGGTAGGGATCTGTTTGATTCTAAACTATAGTAGCTCATCTCTAAAAATGCTCTGCATGGAGTACAGTAATAAAGAATTGACGGCGGGGGTAGAGGACATTCTGATCGAGGAAGGTCTCTCTGGAGAAGACATATGTAATCTGACACCTGAGGATAAGGAAAGGCCCCAAAGTACTTCTTATTGGTTGAATGACTTGATAGTAAAAACTCTTATGTAACAGATAGAGTGAGCTGTATTTCTTTTTTTGCTTTTTGTTTTCACTTTTCAGTATGCATTATTTTTTATTAAATTTATTGAGGTGACACTGGTTAATAGTTAATAAGATCATGTAGGTTTCAAGTGTACATTTCTATGATACAAGATGTGTATTTTGCAGCATGTGCCCACCACCCAAAGCAAATTATTTTCTGTCACCACATATTAGTCCCCCTCCACCTCCCACCACTCCCCCACCCCTTTTCCTCTGGCAACCACCAACCACACTGCTGTCTGTGCCCATGAGTTTCAGTTTTAGATGCCACATATGAGTGAAATCATATGGTTCTTAGTTTTTTTTCTGACTAACTTATTTCATTTGGCGTAATATTCTCAAGGTCCACCCATGTTGTCACAAATGGCAGTATTTCGTCTTTTATCAAAGCTGCATAGTATTCCACTGTACATATATGTACCACATCTTATTCCTTTCATTGGCTTGTCTATACTCTCAGAGCACTTAAAAGTCCACCGGCATTTTGGATTCATTTCTTGAATGTCTTAAAACTTCCTCACGCCTAAGTACTTACCTTCCTCTCACTCTGCTGCTTTGTCTTATTCCTCAAGACTCCCCCAGTGCAGACTTCATAGCTCAGTTCTCACTCTGCATGCAGCCCTGACCCTCATGCACACATTCTCCTGACTTCACCCCCAGCTGACCTCCTGCACATAAATGACAGTGGTCGTCCCCTGCAACTGCACACCACGACTCTGAGAAAGAGCACCCTCCTTTGCACACCACCTGGGCCTTGGCCCTCACCTGGCATCTTACAAGACTTATATCTCTTATTCCTCAGGAGAGAAGAACCTGCCATCTTACAATAAATTATTTATTTAGTGGCTTAGAAGAATTTCTGAAGACATTTTGAAGTAGTAATGGACTATTAATCACATCAGTCAGTCTAATAGGGAATGGAGGGCTCACACATCTGCTTCAGTACAAATCAATGCCTGCCTGACATCAGGACCAGGTTCCCTGGTGCGGTTGACATGGTTAGTTGCCTCCCCAACACTCACTCCATTCCTCTCCCTTTGTGCCACATGGGTGGGATTAACATCTGTGGCAGAGTTGGCTGGCTGACCACCAAAGATTCATGCTCCCTTCCACAGTATGGAGTGCATGCTGGGAAGCAGATGCCCAACCAAGGACACATTTCACACTTCTCTTGACCTATGAGGGGCCAAACGACTAGTTCTCACCAATGGAATGTGAACAGAAATGATAAACTTCTGGCTAAAGCAGTTAGGAAGTATATGTGTCTCCCCTAAGGTCTCTTTTCCTTTGTATCAACATTGGGAGCTCTGCATTGAAGATGGAGGAACTCTAAGATACTAAGATTCCCTGAATAACTTCTTTGAGATTAACCAGTCATCAGGATTAAGAACATTTGCATTAGTCTATGACTGAGAAACAAATATTCATTGTATTAAACCAGAGAGAAATTGGAGTTCACCTGCCGTAGCAGCTACCTTCCCCACATTAATACACTGTCCCTCCAAGCTCCAGGGATGGGTTCTGATTTGGTTCGGGGAAGGGCATGTATCCCAGGTCTGGGTCAATATTGGTAAGTGCACAGTGTCCCTCCAACCACAGAAGTTTCCTCAGAGGCTGGCATATTGCCTAAGTCAGTTCAATTAAAGGAAAAGTTATTTGTTTTTGAAAAAAAGCCTTCTCTCTCCTCTACAATATGAATAAGAAAGCATACAGTAAAACATTTTGCAACAATCTGAGGATGAAGCCAACATACAGAGGAAAGAGGAGGTAATTGAAAAGCATGAAAACAGCTGATCAAACCATGCATGACATGATCTATGTACAGGTTTTCCAGTTTTATAAACTAAAAAGTTTTATCAAGTCAGTTTAAATTTGTTTTTCTTTATTAACAACTAATATCTTTCAGCTATACTTGATTATACATGAAACTCCTGCAATCAATGCAAGAAAAAGAAATAAATGGAAACCAATTATAATAGCAAATACAATTCAGAGTTCACAAAACCCCAAGTACATGTACAATATGTATATATAGTATATATAAAATATGTGCATATAGTAAATATAGGATATATAGTTGGTACTTCAATAAAATATTAATCAAAATCACAAACATGTATACTTATATCAGTCAAAATAGGCTGGGTTATGCTGCAGTAACAAATAATCCCAAAAATCTCATTGACTTCTAGCAAAAGTTTACTTCTTGCTAACTTTATGCTATATGTCTCACTCTGGGCCAGCTTGGCCTCAGCTGCATCTTTCTTCCAGGCCCTAAGCTGCTAAAATAGCCTCTGTCTGGAATGCACCTGTTCTCACGACAGAGAGAAAAGACAAAACATTGTGAGCCACGTGCTGAATCTTAAAAACCTCTGTCTGTTCACATATATTGGTCCACGCCAGCCTGGGGCCACAAGATAAGGAAGTATAATTCTCCCCCAGAAAGAGACCAGGAGTGTTTACTGTGAACAATAGGCAAATATTTTATTCAAATTTTTAATTCAAAAAATTATTCAAATATTGTATTCGAACAACAAAAGTTTGCCACAGTACCTAAAGCTGATAAACCATATACTACCTATGAAAAGAACACTTAAGACCCTAAAGAATAATCAGGACTCCACTGACCACTCATTGGCCCAAAGATTAGAATCTAAAGATAAGTTCATTTACAAATGTTTTTAAAATCAGGCTATCAATAAATAATTATTGAAAAGACTTCTCCAAAACATCATCTTTTACCATTCTAAAAAGCTGGTTACTACCAAAGTGTTGGTCATTAGAGAGGGAAACCAGAAAAAAAATATGGATGCCCTAATGGAATTTGAGGAGAACTTATCCACTGAGAACGTCCATCTCTCTGCATTATTCTAGTATTTGATTTAACTATTGGGGCCTTTTATCTATAAAGGGAGGTAGTGACAGTGGCAGCCCTACAGAGGGCTTAGTACTAAAGAAGAGAATTTTGAGGGTTTCAAAGTACCAGGCAAAGTCCAAATATCTCCTTGAGACATCACACCCCTAAGAGGTGAGTGGTCTTATCTGCCTTGAGAGGTGAAGTTGATGTCCAAGGCGGCAGAGCTACTGCAAAGCTCCAAAACCTATACCTCCCAGGAGTCAAGGTTTGCTAAACAAGAGACAGGACGTGAATCCCCCAAAACTGTGAGGAGATGATTACAAGCTCACATCATTCTCTGGCCCTTGATCAATGTGAGCCCACAGGAAGAGCTTTACACCCCCTGGAGGGTAAAGCTCAATGTAGTCTCCTACAGAGGTGGTGACACTTTTGACCAATCACCTGCAGCCCTAATAGTGACATTCCAGACCTCCACAGGGTGAAAGAAGCTACCTTGGGCATAGGAGCCCTGCCACCTGTAACACTAAAGGCCACCCCGAGATGGGAGTCCAGGAAAATGAAAGAGAAGCAGAAAATGGAAAGAAATCTGTTCGGTTATCAAAAAAGCCTCATTTGGTGAAAACCCCAGACCAGAGCAAGAATTAAGGAGTCAGGAGGTCAGAGGCTGAGGTCTAAGGGGATGGGCCGGAGTCATAGTAGTGGCAAGAAGCAAGAAAGCACTTGGAGTTATCTCAAGGCTTGATCGACTGAAAGAAAATTAATCAGTGTCCCCACTGCTCTCTATTTGCATAGGGCACAGATCTGGGTGAGTTAACACTTCTCAGTGACTTTGACCCCATTGGGCCAACTCCTTCCTGATAAGGCTGCACCTTCTGTGCTCCTGTGCAGTGGGGAGATTTGGCACTGCTCACCGCGGTTTCGTTACATGTCTGTTGCCAGTATTTCATTTCTCCTGCAAATTATTCCATGTGACACATCTATAACCTGCAATTATGAGGCATTATCACAAGCATTTTATTCAGAGGAGCTAGGCGGCCATGTTGACCTAATTCCAGTGTGTGCACCATTTTTCAGAAACAGAGTACTTTCTAATACACATGTAGTACCTCATTTGAACCTCATGTTAGCATGCTCTGCAAAAGTAGAACTCACACCCCCACTTTATAGGAGAGAAAACTGAGGTTGGCAGCGGTTAACAATTTGTCCAGTCTCACAGCAAGCCGCAGAGGCAGTTTGAATTTCAGTCTTCTGACAACAGGACAGAAGAAATCCCTGCCCTGAGGGAAGAAATCCAGAAATAAGACAGAACAATGGTGGGGAAAGGCAAAGAGGAGCGCACTGGAATGGAGAAGACGGTCTGCATGACAGCTGTAAAATCATTTCAAGGAGAAATGAAGACAAATTGGAATTAAGCTCTCTTTTAATTATACATTTACCAGTGATCTGTCATTGAGAAAGAACTAATACATAGAGTATCAATTTTCAGTAAATATAAATGGCAAATAAGGCATTTAATGAATTGCAAATGACAGTGTTTCTAAAAGTAGTTATCAATCACGAGTAAGGGCCTTCCCATTTATTAATCATATATTTCATTCCAGCAAAGAATCTAACCGAATAGCTCAGGGAGAATACAGGGATGCGGCAGATGGTGACGGAGAAGGTAGGCATGAAAAACAAGACTTCTGCTTTATCCATTTCAAATGGCAAGGGAAGTCGAGGGAGAAGGAAAATACTTGCAAACAGGATTTTTAAATAGTCGGATAACTGATGAAATGTTGAGAAAACTGCAAATTCGTCTACTCTAAGGTATGCTCTTGAGCCAACAACAACAAAAAAAAAAAAAACGGATTGAAAAAGAAAGAATCTTGGCCAGAAGTAAAGAGCAGTTGAGAAAAGACAAAAGACAAAAAGGCTGACGGCAGGAAGAGTCGCCATGGTTATGGAGAGACCTCCCATGCGTCCAAGTCGCCCAATTACCTCGGAGAGTGAGCCTATCTATTCTCAGTCTCAGGTATTTTCCCTGGCCAGAATTGTATTCAAAACAAAGGCTTTAAAAAAATATAGTCTCACACTCCCTTCCCCTACCTCATCAAAAAAAAAAAAAAAAAAAATCAGTAAGTCTCTCTGGTCAACTGGCTGATTTTAATATTGTTATAAAGTCTTAATAGTTTGTTCCTGACATGCTAGTAAAGCCGCCGTGCAAAGGGTTTAGGGCAATGTGAAATTATCAGGGGGTCGTAAACCCAACAGCATTGCAGAGCGCACGGTTCAAGAGAGAATTACCTGCAATCACAAAGCTGGAAGAGAGGCAGAGCTGCAGAGAAGAGCTAGAAATAGCTACAAATGGCTACGGTAACTGGTCAGTTAAATGTAGACTTTCTGCTAATTTTTAAATTACCCAATTATTTTATCCACTTACATACCAGGGTGGAAATGTCTGCGAGCCTACTGCGAAGCAAACCAAATTGCCCTTTTTCTCAGGAAATCTAAGGACTTAACCTCTCGTTCAATAACACTGCATATTTATGAAGCCGGGGTCTAATTAAATTGCATCAGTCATCAATCTGATTTTGTGAAACTTCCTTCTCACAGAACTTCTCATAGAGATGTGTGAATCCTCAAGTATGAATGTTTAAATATTGAACTGTTAGCGCTGTGTTTTCTAAGCAAACCCTGCTGCAAGCACGCCCGGCTGGCCCACCTTGCACATCCTCTCTCTCCGGCACACCTCTGTTTCTCTCCCACAGCCTTGCCCTGCCATCCTGCCCCCCACCTCACTGCTCCCCAAACCCAAACGGCAGAAAAGTGTGAATGAGCAAAAACCAATTTTGTTATTACTGCCATTTCCTTCTGCTTACTCTCAAAACAGAAGCTGTATAAGGAAGAAATAGGTCACATATAGAATTACTAAGAGAATCCTTCATACGAAATCACTCACCAAATGGAAGCTTCATAAACATTAACTGTGGGCATCACGAAAGTGGGCCCTAGACTTAGTGGGGGATCACGTTCTACACCTGAAGCTAATATAAAATGATATTGCGTGTCAACTGTAGCTGAAAATAAAAAAAAACAAAAAGATGTGCTGTGAGGGCAGGGTAACAACCTGCTTCAGTTTGCCCAGGACTGAGGGGTTGTCCAGGATGAGAGGCCTTTACAGTTAAAACCTGGACAAAACCAGGGAAAACCAGTTGGGTTGGTCACACACCTTACATTAACAGCAAATACACAAGGGATTTCAAAGACAAACTATTTTTTTAAAGAATGCAAAATATTTCATTTATATTTTATACTAATGACATGTTGAAATGATAGTATTTGGGATATACTAGGTTAATAAAATGCATTATTAATTTTTTTTTAAAAACCGAGGGCACCATGACCACCCTCGCTAGCCAGGCCCCCGGCCTCACCTCTAGCGGGTGCTGAGGATCGGGTCCCTGTCTTTCAGAGAACACAGCTTCCTGTTTCATCTCAACAGCATGTAAAGAGCCATAGCACAATCAGTATTTGCCACAGGGAGAGTGAAATGAATCATTTCTGCACAGTGGCGTAGATGCCCCTCTAGGAAAGATGTTCCTTCTCATAAAGAAGTCACGAAACTTCCTCTGATTGCAACGACTCAGTCTGGTCGCTGAGAAATCTCTTCCCAGTTTCACCCCTCTCGTGTGGGTGGCCTGGAAAAAGTTACCCTTGGCTTACTTATTTCAAGCCTCAGCTGCAGAATAGAATCACTCTTATTTTCTCTAGTTGACCATATAGCTTGCTGCAAACCCCCTCTTATACTGCAACTTATAATGCTCTTAAAATACACAGTTTTATCTCAAATGCATGTGATTCTATAGCTGCACTCCTGAGACTAGGAAATTACAATTTTGGTTCCTAGCATTTTATATTTTATATTCATCTTACACTAGCATTATGATCAAAGTAAACATTCAAAAGCTCTTATGAAAACACGGCTTTAGGCTCTCTTTTAAACAACCAAACTACTTTATCGCTTTACACTTGGTTCAAAAATGGTAAAAATTAAAAAATACGAGTGATCATTTTGAAAGAAATAATAAAGGGGCAATTAGATTAATCACCATTGAAATGAGCTGCAGAACCCAAATGGAATTCCTCAGGGGATTTGTGCAACACAGTTAATTTTGAAACATACAAGTTGAGCTAAAAGCCAAGGAGGGCCGCTCAAGTGTCCACAGATACACACATGCACACATTTTACAAACGGAAACTCGTGCCTTTTCACTGCCTTAATTTCTGTCTTTCAGTAAAGCCATTCTCCTCCACTGAAAATGCACACAGACGTCTGCATTCTCTAACCTGGTGTGTTGGTGTCCATCCACTGAGCTCAACGAAACCTCTAGAACCACTGGGCACATTGAGCAAGTGCAGTCAGGTGCAATGAAACATCCAGCACGGAACGAGTTTATTTAATGAACTTGTGTATATGGAAGTCAGTGACGGATAGCATTAGAGCCAGCCAGGCAAAAGGGTCATTGGCATTTAACATCCAAACTTCCTAAAATAAGCACAAGTTCAATCTGAAAACCTACTCTTCTGCTTTTTAACATTTCTGGGTAGAGACACTTTTTTTTACAATTCATCTTCTGTTTTCCCTACATGCCTTCTCTAGAATTCCCAGCGTTCCTTCTGCATGGGAAAGTGGACAGAAGCATTTGTGTCTGACTGGGGTTCTAAAACTGAAAGGCAAAAGCAACTAACAATACTAAAATGCTCTCTCACAAAACAGCTGTTAAGTCTGATTTTGCCTGGGTAATGTTTGCTACAGTTTTTTAATCTGAAAAACATCATTGTCTCCTTAGAAATGGCCACTGGGACGAAATATCAAAAAGATGGCAGAGCTCCTGGACCCAAAGATCCTCCTCCTCCCTGTGATACAGCCTCCCCAACGGTGACCTTTCACACTGAAGGCCTCCCACCTGTTACTGCTACAGATGCCAGAAGTAACAGGCAGAAAACAAGTTCATGGAGCTGAGTGTTAAGAGGATATTTCCAAATTCCAACCACATCATGTAAAAACTGAAAAGGAGCCATTCATTAAAATGTATATAACCCTGAAATCACCCCAAAGGTAGCCACCTTGCTATCTCTGCTGTCTCTGTAATTCTTTCATTCAAATGACCTCCTTCTTCCCAGTTCCTTATACCCAGGACTCATTGCTCCCCACTGCCTGAGCCCTGCCCCCAGAGATTCTGATTTAATGGGTTTGGGGTGGATATCAAGTATTGTTTGGTATATTTAAGTTCTCCAAGTGATTCCATGCAGCCATATTTGAATCAACGTATCTACTCTTAACTTGTCCACTGCCCTCTCCCCCAAAATAAAAAACAAACAAACAAAGAACTCATTAGTCCTCTCTTTATTTAAATCCCACAGATTATTCAATTATGCCGCTAGCCAAACACTTCGTTGCGAGGTCCGAGGGATTTGGATATGAAAACAAAGCTGAGAATGGGCAAATGGGGCTTGATTTCAGATGCTATGTGCAGGGAGGAGAGATTCTGGAAGTTGTGGCTTGCTTTCCTGGCCTTAAGAATATGCTGGTGACCTCAGGAAGGTTTACAGTCATAGTGGATTGTTTAGAAAATCAGAATCTGAATCCAGCACCACCCACTGGTAAATGGTAAGGTATAATTAGCTTGTGATTTCAGGCAATGAAGTAATAAAGTCTCTCCTAAATCATTCATGCAACAAATATGTGTAGTTCCCTAAAAGAAACCAAAAACATCAAGTGATGGAAACCAACATTGCAGGTAACTGGGAAGAAAATAAAAGACAAAGAGATGACCAACCCTTGTCATAAAGAGAAGATTACCCATAAAAACTGCAGCAAAATCCTTCTTTACTAAGAGTTGTACAAAGTCATTTCTTTAAATTAAGGTGTCCTTTACCCAAAATCATATTACCTTTTATGAGTTCTAGAATACTCAGGCAACACAATGTTCCTCTTTTATTGCTGGGTGAGAAAATAAGGCAGCGGGGTGTTCAAATTAAGTTCTTGGGCTTCAGTGTAAAGCAGATGCAGGATGGACCCAGCTCTGCACTTGGAACTGAGAGGCTTAAGACAAATAACTAAAATGTCACAGTGCCCTCGATTCTAAAAATGAGATAGTAATATCCCCCACCTCACAGAGATGTGAGAACTAACCTCAATAATGCATGAACACTAAATAATCTTGATTAGTATTATTACTTATGTTGTTATTATAAATGATCTCCATTTTACAGATGAAAATACTGAGGCACAGAGAGGCTAAGTAGCTTATACATGGCCACACAGTTAGGTAGTAGGCAGAGCCTAGACTTTAGACTGAATAATGTGGCTCTGGAATTTTCACTCTTAATTGCTCCCTAGCATTTTTAATATTCTATAATTTCTAGAACTTTTAATAGCACATTTAATTTTCACTGCTCTTTATAACTTATAAAAGTTTATATCTGTCGTCTTATTTCAACAATACTAGTCTGAAGGAAGGTAGTTTTGTTCCTATCTTCTACTGAGGACGTTTTGCTCAGAGGGTGAGTGCCCTGCCCAAGGACACCAGGCTGATAGGTAGCAAAGTTGGGATTCACGCTTTGTCCTGACTCTGCAGACAGCACCAGCTACCAGAAAAAAAATGCCCGTGGCATCCAACATAGACTGAATTTTTAAGATTATCACAGGAGAAAATGGAGACAACTGTACTTGAACAACAATAAAAAATGTGAAGAAAAAAAAACAAGAACCTATCTTCAAGGTAGATAGGGCGTAAATCGCTGCAGAAAGCATTTTCCTCTTAGCAAAGTTATTAATGTTGGTCAAGTATACATAATGAGACGCTATGACGTGGTGAAGCCAATCACGCCAAGAACGAGAGAAAGCAAAGGAAGCTAATGGCCGTGTCCCACACACCCGGGAAGCAGTATGCAAGTCCCGGCCAGTGCCACAGATTCACTGGGAAGGCTTCCTAAGGTGCCGCTCATTGTATCAGGTATCAGAGTATTTTCTTTTCTCGAGGGGAAAACCTTGGCAGCTGAGCTTACTATCACTCAAGGGCGGGAACAGAGATCCGATATGCAGACTGTGAGGCCCCTGCGCGTAATGTTTTTCACCTTGACATTTCCCATCCTCTTCGGGTCCACCTACCCAGTGCTCTTAGGTCAAAGAAATGAGGACACGATGTTGCTTCATGGGTCAAACCACATCTATGCTGATGTTTTCATACTGCAACATTTATCAACAGGATGCTTAAATCACTGGCATCTTACACATTCAGGCAAATGGGGAGTTTGTTCAGGGTTTCAAACTGTGCCCAGCAGTAATGATGCGAACGGACTGATTTCTGTGCCAAACCTAGTGGCTGGAACATTGGCTTAGACACATATGCATAGCACAGCAAGATGGTTGGCAAAGAGAACTGGAAGCCAGGGCAGTGCTTTTTATTCTTATTTCTGTTTTACAAATAACAAAATCACATGCAAGCCTGAGATACAAGCCCGTGTCAGTCTTTGGATGGCACTACCTTCTACTGGATAAAAACTGCGCCTCAAAGCAAGATGCAGCCTTTGAAACCATGCAGACCTCAGTTTGGGCATTTTGATCAGATCTTTGCTCTCAGACAAAGCTACAAGTGGCAAGGAGTTGGAGGAAACTCTCTGAGATCCCTCCCCATGGAAAAACAACAACAACAACTTCTCCTTGAACTGTGATGGCAAAGGTTAGGTCGCTCTAACTGCACGAGGAATAAAATAACACTGAAACTGGTGACCATGGGAAGGGTCATTTGCCCATCTGCAAACCCAAGGCAAGTACCTCCTGCATCACAGTCAGTCACTGCAATCAGCATTTTCCTTACCACAGACATATGATGGGTGGGCCTTTCAGGGAACATTTAATTGTCCGTCCAATATACAAATGCCCTCCATACTAGGCATTTTCAGGTATACAAGATAAATGTAGAAATATGCCATAAAAGGCATTAAACACATGCAAACTTTTAATCTTCAAATTTCACTGAGCTTAGAGGCATAAAGGTCAAAGAATTGTTTGCAAGAGTAGATGTGAGATGAAGGTATGGCCTTGGGCACACGCTACCATCCAGATCATTGTGATTCAGCGGGAGTAGAGCTGTTACCCTTGCTCTTGCCCTTACCCCACTGTACTGAAACCCTCTCTTCACATGTCCCTCTCTCCCAACAGACTATCAGTTCCTCAAGGGCAGGAAACATTTTGTTTGTCTTTGAATACCCACTGCCCAGCACAGCTCTTGGCTCAGACTGTTAAATATATATTCAATAAATATTGAATAACTGGACTGAATTATGGGTCCGGAAACCTAATATGCTCCTCTGATGCTGCCAATAACCTAGTGTTTACAGATCAAACACAAAACTTCCATCTCTGAAGGAAGATACACAGACACCTCTGTGCTGGTTCCTCGTCGTGGAGTCGGGCAGCTAAGTGTACAATTCATGTGGCGTCTATAAAGGCCCTCAACAAGTTTAATAAGACACAACACGTGTACACTTTCTCCGCTTCTGCCCTAGGTTAGAGAGTAAGACAAGTAGGATGTGCCTGTTACTGTCTGAGTTTCAATGTGCCACACTTCAAACACTGAATAAACATTCTCCTCATTTTGCTCTCTGTTCATATGTCATCATCTCAGAGAGGTCTTCTCTGACCACCCTGATAAGTGAAGTCCCCAGGAACCCTGGCCAGGCAGCTCAGTTTGTTGGAGTGTGGTCTCCATGCACCAAGGCTGTGGGCTTGGTCCACACATGTGAGAATCAACCAATGAGTGCGTAAATGGGTGGAAGAACAAATCAAAGTTTCTCTCCCCCTCTCTCTCTCTCATCAACACAACAAAAATTTAATAAAAAGTAAAATAAAAGAAGGCCCCTGGGTACTCTCTAGCAAGTTACCCTGCTTAATCTTCTTCATGCCACAAGTCAACATCTGAAAGTATGTGGCCACATACATTTATTTCCCACAACATGGGAAATGCAGGCAGGGGCCTTGTCTGTGTGTGGTGCTGCTGCCTTCCCTGCACCTACAATTGTAGCCACTCGATAAATACTTGATGAACGAATGGGTGGGTGATAGTCACCAAGTAAGTATTTATAAAGGGCCTGGTTTTATTTTCAAGTATCCTGGATGAAAACCATATCAGCATTAACACACAACACACAAGTGATTTAGTGAGGCGGGCAACAACCTCCACACCTGACAGGTATTAAGAGAAATGAAGTACGGCATTATTTTCAGATGGAAGGCCCCAAACACTGGCCACGGCACTGAAGCTTGCTGGGTATGCGGCTTCACAATGGTGACAAAATATCTAAAGAAGAGTCAGGAATAGCATTTAGTATTTCACGTCCACAAAACCACTTTGCAGGGACTGATAGCCAGCAACAGGCAGGTGGGGATCTTTGCTTCAATTTATAAACCATTATCAGGGGTTCAGAGGTATATGTAGGTCTGTCAAATGCTGACACTCAATGTTTTCAGGAAAGTGAGTGTTTCTAGTATTTCATTCATCATTCCTTAGATATAATACTCAATAACTATTTATTGACTTGATTTGATTGA
The DNA here is from genome assembly GCA_004024845.1 of Tonatia bakeri. Classification (NCBI taxonomy): domain Eukaryota; kingdom Metazoa; phylum Chordata; class Mammalia; order Chiroptera; family Phyllostomidae; genus Tonatia; species Tonatia bakeri. The sequence continues at coordinate 49,738 of PVIA01003520.1, read as the reverse complement.
TCTCATTTAAAATATACTTTGAAAATGTTAACAAGAGCAATGCCCCATGGAACAAGCCAAATACATCCACAAAAACTATATGAATTTGAAACAAATGCTATACTCTAAGGAATCAAACTCACAAAGTAAATTAATTCTTAAACAGCTTTACATGCCTAAATTTTTAATTCCTTAGCTGGGAACTTTTCAACTCCAATCTAAGACGTCTCATGTTTTTAATCTAATATAATCCAATGAGCTTTAATAAGCAAAGTTGTTCCCACTAGAATGAAAACCCAGCTACCCCATTTTTGTAAACTTCCGTGTAAAGGAACGGGCTGAACTATTTTTTTCTGAATTCTTTATATTTAATCAACAACATCACTGCCAAAGAAAACCTCTTTTCAGAAGACTCTCTCCTGGTTTATAACTTATAATCAGAAACGGGAACTGTGTGTCCGATGGGCTTTAGTGTGTAACATTACACTGCCATGGTGTGGATGCCACAGTTAAAAGTATGAGACAGTTTCCATTAGAAAAATTTTCCCATAGCCTGGTTACCCAGCGAAAAACATGTTCCTATAAAAATGGTCATTCCAATTCATAGGTTAGAAATTATTGTGGGTAATTTTTTTAAAGAACATCAAAAACTTGATTGTCTTCAGATACCCTTCTGCCTCTATCGAGTCCCATCAGTTGGCTCAAGCGTATGTACAGGATAGAGTAGTGTGATGGTAATCATGTACCATTCAAACAAACAAGTTACGATTTTTAGAAAACTGGGAGACTTGAAACTCTGACAACTAACTTATCCTTATACAGTCAGAGCTATCTGGACTGATTTCAGCTACAGTCTGTTCTGAGCAGCAGGAGAAAATGGAAATAGGGCATAACTATGAGGTCCAGAGCAATCCAGTAAGCTTGAAGTATCACAGATATCTCACAGTGGATCTTACAAAGATGTACCTTAGCTCTGGACTTCAATCTTTCATGTCCTCCAGGGGGTAAAGGTGCTTGGAAATCTGATCGGTCCTTACAGCGTGAGGCAACCCTAAGTGACCTTCCCAAAGCCCCGCCGTGCCTGTTGCCCAGAGGCCAGTGCACTTCACCCTGAACTGCAAGCTTCCTTTAATTGTACACTTCACTTTCGTTTTCCCTTAGCGTCCTGGTTTAGGGAACTTCTCTGTCTGTTCTGTTCTGAAAGCTGGAAACGACCCAAGTGTCATCCATGGGGGACTGGTTCAATAAAATGTGTTACATCCAAACAATGGGAACCCACTGCCTTTAAAAGAATAGGTTAGATTGTTTTGTAATGACTGGTCTGAGGTATATGGTTAACTTTTTAAAAGGAAAAAAGCAAGTAGCTATCAAAGGTCACAAAGCTATGCACATGTACGTACTTACAGATGCATGGGGGCAATCTGCAGGACTTCAACTGAATACCAGATAATGTGTGGCAAAAGGAAGAGGGTGGACTGCAAAGAACTTTCCTTTTCTAGTGGTGATTCTTGCAGTTTTTAAATTGCTACAACAAGTGTGCATAAATTTTGTAATCAGAAAAAGTTTTATTTCTAAGATGAGGAAAAAGATGGATAAAGACTTTAAGACATTATATAAATAATATACTAGGGTGAATCAAGTCTGAACACATATGTGAACGCCTATAATATCTATGGCTGGAATTCAGTCCATGAACCACTGAAACTGCATGGAAATTTTTATTCACATTTGCATTTTCTGAAGAAAGGCTCCCTATTGTTCATCAGATTCTTACAGGTGTCTGAGATCCAAAAAAAGGTCACAAACCATGAGCTTAGCAGAAACCAACATAGTTGTCCTACACCTCCATTCATTGTTATTATCATTTTATCATGAAACATTTTATTACTACTCAGTTTCATATTTCCTGCCAAAGGTAAAGTCTATAACCAGCACTGAAGTAGAATTGTAAAGGCCGTGTTCTTAGTCTGTGCCCTCATTCAAAAGGGTTCCCAATGCCCTAGGCACAGGATAAAACGTCACACCAGGCTGGTCACAGGGCAATGAAACCCTACAATCCAGAGTTTGAGGACTGTTGTCCAAGGCACAAATAGCCCCGTTTTCTCCAAGTAGATGAGAGATTTGTGAAATGAAGAAGAGGGGCTGGTTATGGAGTGAGAAATGGGGTGGGGGGGAGGAAGAAGTCATAGTTGCATTTGAATTACAGTGACCTCATTCTGTGAGTGGGGTTAATTTAATCAGTGAAACAAGAGTCGCTGCAACATCATTATCTGTCAGCCTTAAATTGTTTAAGAGACTTTCATTTATAAATGCACATTAAAATATACAGCAAAAGTCTTGTTGTTATGCTGTATTAATACAGCCTAAATTGGTGTTAAAATTTATGTAAAACTTGGTTTCTGGTGACTTTTTTGAAGCTGACTACCCCCAGATTCCTAGGAATGACATGAGTCCACAAACATTTCACCATCTGCACCTTGACTCCACTGACAGTCTCCAGAGTCAGGTCCCATACAGTTTCCATAAACCTCAAGATCAAGTGTAGATCAATAACAATTTGTAATTTAAGTACGGAGTCATGGGTTATACCTGCACTGGCAAAATGAGGAGCATTATTGGTGAAAATTAGGAATAATACTCCACTTTCCAAATGTGCTTTCCAGGTGGTTTATCACTGTCAAAATAGGCCAGTCGTGGATTTAGTATGCAATTAAAGTGTCAGATATCCCAGAGTTCTAGTGCTGACATTACCTGACTGCATAGGTTTTACAGGCAAAGAAATCGAAGGGGTTCACGTAATCCACCTAAGCCCATCGGTAACCACCATCACCTAATTGTACTGATATCTGCCATATGCAAAGCACAAAACCAGGCACTATATAGAACAAAAATAGGCTCTGCAGGAATTTTACAGTTTAGCTAGAAAAACAAGATAGACGATAGATAGATAGATAGATAGATAGATAGATAGATAGATAGATATCAAGAAACATATAATAAAATACCAAAATGATAATAGGTAAAAATTATTCCACACTATTGAAATGAAAAGACAGAGAAATCATGACTTCAGAAGTAATAAGGATGAACCTCATAAAGAAACTAGGGTTTAGCCCTAGCTGGCATGGCTCAGTGGATTGAGTGTGGGCCACAAACCAAAGGGTTGCCGGTTTGATTCCCAGTCAGGGCACATGCCTGGGTTGTAGGCCAGGTCCCCGGTGGGGGCCCCATGAGAGGCAACCACATACTGATATCTCTCTCTCTCTCTCTTTCTCCCTCCCCCCCTCTCTAAAAATAAAATAAATAAAATCTTAAAAAAAAAAGAAATTAGGGTTTAAACTAAATCTTAATGGATTTAGATGTTGATGGTCAAAGTATGGGTATATCTACAAACTATGGCGGTATTGTGGCCAAAATTCGGAAGATGGAAACACAAAGCTTGGATGGCAAAAGAATGAGAGGGGCAGAATTAGTAAACAAATTGGGCTGAAAGGACTAGTCTTCGGGTAGGGAGACAAGTCTGAGAAGTTAACAAGATAACAAACATGTGTTGAACTCTTACTATATTTAAGATACTTTAAATGCATGAGTTTATCAAATCCTCAAATGAGTTAAGTATCATTACTCTATTAGTAAGAAAACTGAGGTACAGAAAGATTAAATAGCTTGTGCTCATTTCACCCAGCTAGTAATTATAGGAGATAAGATTCGAACCCAGGCAAATTTAACTCACAACCTGGGCTCAAAATCACCACATTCTCCGATTCAAGAGTAGGAGGCTCCAAACGACCAAGCTAAGGAATCGGCTTCAGCATCAGGTATAAAAATTGGGAGCTAGGTATCTGATAACCCATTGATAATGCTTATAAGCATGGTTCATCACTACTCTAAATTGTCCTCTACGAGCATTGCATTACCTGATGCTTTTCCCAACAATGTTAACTGATAATAGTACGCACTTATTGACCAGTCCTTTAGCTATAGTACTGTTTTGGATATTACAAAGTTCTTACTTCAAACTTTATTGGGAGTGTGCATTATATTGGTATTCCATCACCATACCTTGCCTTTTTAGTCCTCAGGACTTAATTTTACCTGTTGTCACCTACTACTTCTGCTAGAAATACAATTCATGATAATAAACAGAGCATTGTATGTTTATTTTCAAATAAATACATACAGTTATTTTCTTCCCCTGCTGCAGGGAGAATCACTATTGTCAATTATATACATTCATCCCTTAAAAGCCATTTTCTCCATCTTAGGTTTATGTCTTAAAATTCAATTAGGTTCTCCAGTTACAGGTGTACAGGACAGGATATTTGGACCCTCCTAGGAGGCAGGAGCGAGCTCTTCCTCTGTTATACCCACAGTAGCCAAATGACTTCTCTCCTACTGTGGAAAACCACAGAAAAATGTCGCCTAATGATTTACTGCCCAACCCCTAGCCCACAAATCAAAGAATTAGGTTGAATAAAAAATAAGAAAGAATGGTGGCCAGTGGCTATATGAAGGGGGAGTGAGTGTTTCAGTTTATTTTCTTAAACCAATTAATGATGAAGTGGCATAGAGGGAAAGAAAGACAAAACATGGCCGTGAAAGACTTTTTTTCCAGCTAAATGGCCAGATATCAGATTCTGTAATAAGTACTTCCACCTATCAAAACACACACACATGCGCACACAAACAACCTTTGAGATGGAGGAGGAAGATACAGATCTTAAAAATACAAGGTAATATTCAGGAAGGCTTGTGGATATCGTAAAATACTGAAACTTTAAAAGTCCCTTGGAAATCATCTATTCTAGATATTGCAAACCCAGGGTCTACGACAGAGGTGTTTGGCTAGGCCTGCAGAATGCTGTTGGTGGTTGTTGTCTTTTATAATAAGTCCACATTTTAAAGTAGACAAAAATTCACAGAACCATCTAGATATGTAACTTCTCTTAAAAAGTGGAAGACTTAGCAGCCCTAGTCCCCCTTGCCCAAATGGCCTCTGTGAGCTGGGACTGAAAAGCAGCTGTCACTTTTAGAGAAGTCTTGAATTCCCAGCTTGCCAGTCCCCACCACTCCCTCTTGTTCTGGAATACAAAAGCTGGGTGTCAAAAACTGAATAAAAATCAGAGTTCAGTGCATATATCCACCTTGCCTAATCATGTATCGTACCTGCCAATTCCCATAAGCATTTGAGTTTACAAGCTCCACTTTAGTTCAGTCCCCTCACTTAGAGAAAGCAATTCAGCTAGGGTAGTAAAGTGACTTACAAAACTCACTCCAACGAAAGTAAAATTTTCACACACAGTGGATCATGGTCTAATGTCAACAGGAAAGTATGCACAACTACCTTTAGACTGTGTGCATGCGATGTCAAAATTTATGGAGCAACGACGTTGAAATCTCAAACACTTATTTATGCAGTGCTCCCCACCCCCCTCAAAAAGGGGCAAAGATTCTGAAGTTTGTGAAATAATGTTTTGCCTATTTTGGCTTGGTATAGACAGTTAAGCCTAACTGGGTAAAAACAATACAGGGAGGATAATAATGTGTGAAACTTTTCCCTTCTGAAATTGTAACTGATATATTGGAACAAAAGTGACTAACATTAACTGGGTGAGTGCCTGAGTACTTTGCATACATATACCCTATTTATACCCTATTTAACCCTCAGAGCAGCCCAAGGAGGGTGGTACTGTTACTCCCACTTTACCAGTAAAGATGCTAGGGCTCTGTGAGAGGCATTCCCTAACTTCAAGACGACCCAACTATCCAATCAGAGACCACACCCAGATTCAAGCACTGGTGAGCACACTTGTAATGTTCTTAAGAGCAGGGCACGTGGCTTGTCCATGCTCATAGAGGGTCTCACTGATGTTTGTTTTGCAAGCCTGCCCATTGCCAAAGCCCACCAGGTGCTATGTACAAGGACTTCCGTAAATGCCATAATCTGAACAGCCCTAAAATACAAAATTAATTCCTTTAGGCTGGTTCTTGAAGAGGTTAAGAAAGCGTTGGTTCCTCTTGTTATATAGTCAGTGACCCCTAGGCAGGTGTCTGCTAAAGGAATTAAGAAAATCTCTTTTCTAAATCAAATTTCTCCTTTAGAATTGTTATAAAAGTTAGTAGTCAAGGAATTGGCTGATATACAAGCCAAAAGCAAGTTTGCTAATGAATAAGAGTAATAATTAAAATCAAAATAAGAAGTAATTCAAGAATGAGAGCTTTTGAAGAGTCAGGAATTTGATTAAAAATTCAATTGCTTTTTTTTTCTATAATGAAACAGTTCTTTAACCACAAAACAGCTTTTATAATAATGCAGAAGAGTATGGTTCCAAGTAAAACACTCCCCCATTTTAATCATGGCTATTATTTTTGAAAATGAAAATGGCTGAGGTCATTGTAATCTATTTTAGGGTTTGCACGGGTTTGGTGGTATTTTTTTTTTTCTTGGCTTTGAGCTCTCCACGTTACCAGCTAGACATTATGGGTTTTGCTATGTGCCCTTTCAAATTCTATTCTTTTTAATAATGTTGTCCTTTATACACATAAATTAGAGTGAATTCCACTTTCTTTCCTAACAACTCCAGATGGGGTCCACACTTGCAAGAGAACTAGAACTTGCCTTTTTTTTTTAAATTGTGTGTGCTTCTTAGAACAAGTATGTTCCTATCTGCATTAAAATGCCGTGAATGTTCAAATGCTGAGAGATTAGTAAAAACAGGATTCATGTGGTCCTTTTCAAAACCAAACTTAAATAGGAGAGTAACATCTGTGTATCTACCCCTTCCAACTTACAAAGACAGACACAGATAAAGAAAAAATGCCCAGAAACAAAACTCTATCCGGGCAGAAGTCCATACCTACCAATACCTATGGACTGGGGGGGCAATCTCTAGATATTCGGTTAAGACACATCAGTGAAGCACTCTGTCCCCTGTAGGACATTGTAGGCAAACTTATCACATATGTGAAGACACTACAGTTACACAATCAGGCCTCCCTTTAGATGTGATTCATATTTCACTGACATTCTGAGTTTAGCTTGGTTTTTTTTATTATAATTCACTATCACATCAGACAGAACAGCCCAAGATCCCTCTAAATAGCAGCAACCCAGACACACGGAGAGGATGTTTTTGCAAAGCATACATATTGTTAAGGGTTGCATACTAAAATGCTTTAAGCTCTGTTTGTTTGTTTATTTTTTTAAAAAATCAACTTGCAAGGCCAATGTAATAAGATGCTGTAGCTTTTATGAAAGGTGAAATAATTTTAAACACAGACACACAATGAGTTTATTTATTTAGAAACTTGTTAAAGAGAGTCTGGGAATTCAAATATTCAATGTTGACATTGTACAGAACTGGCCAGGAGCCAGAATTCAGTCTCCAGAGGGACCCATTGGACAAGGAATTCAGGCCTTTCTCTCCTCCCACTTGAGCTAAATAGGTAGAGGCCATTAGTTATACCCACAGCAATATCTGAACCGCACTCAAATAAGCTGCCCTAGCCAGGGCACTTCAAAGGAGGGCAAGTGTGTTTAGCTTTTTAGTGCTGAACTAGAGCAATATGTCACACTTTTGAAAGAGTTTTGTAAACAGTTTCTTCCTTATGTAGAAACAACTCTGAAGTTTCTTGTACGGCATGTAAGCAAAGGTAATTAACAAGGATTATACTTTTTTCATTTACTGGGGGGGAAAATAATACCAATCTGTGTGCGGACCAGGGATCTCAGAGAAGCACACTGCTTCACTCTTCCTTTCTCCCTCTCTTATTTTCTGTTCCATTCATTTATCTCTTTTTATCCTTGTCTGCACACTTGTTCTCACTATGCAGCCGATTTCCTTGAGAATTCCCTGTAAACCCAGAAGGCCAGAGAGTGGGAAGGGGGAAAAAGTCTAATTTTAGAAAGAGGATGGTAGCAAATGGAGTGGGGAGGGAACTAATGGTTCCTACTGGGCAGACCGGCGGAAAAGAAAAGCAGACCCCACAGACCTTTATAGCACGTGCCCAGAGCAGCAGCTTCCTGCCCGGGAGGGCTCACCACCACTCCAAAAAAAAAAAAAAAAATGTGCCTGACATCCTGACAGTGTGACTGTCTCTGCATCTCTTCCCCAGCCTCTTACTCCCCTGCCAAATGAGGCCGGGAAGGGACCTGCCCTGCTGGGGAGAGCAAATGAGCGAGGTGTGCCTGCCCTCCTCACTCAAGTGGGTTTCTAAACCCCGGGTGTGTGCATGTGAGTGTGTGTGTGTGTGTGTGTGTGTGTGTGTGTGTGTGCATGCGTGCACTGTCAAGGCAAACCCCGCTGGGAGGGAACCAGTTGGCCAGGCACCCAGCACCTCTGAGATTGCAAGGGAAGAAGAGTTCTGACCTCAGCCTAGGAGCCAGGAACTGAGCAGCTGCAAGACCGAGGTGTGGGGGGCCTCCCAGGGGTGGGAGGGAGCCCTGCCTACCTACTCACTAGGGCCTCCCCAGCTCTGCCGCCACCCCCCATCAGGGCCCACTTCCTCCTCCGCACCAGAGGGCTTTGAGGAAGGGTGGGAAGGTATGCCCAGCTCTTAGGTATAGGGCTCTGCCAGCCGCTGAGTACCTTGGGAACAGGGTAAGAGCTGCTGGCCAGGAGATGAAAAGTCAAGTTTCTCCACTTCAGGGCCAGCTTCCAGCAGAGACAAAGCAGAAGAGGTGCAAGGACAGAGGACATGGAGCTGGGAGTGCTGAAGGCAGCTTGGCTCTCTCTTGCCCTCCTTGCTGAGGGATAACAGAGCCAAATGTCCTCAGCTGTGGCCTTCCGGTATCAGGCCACATCTGCAGCCCCAGATAACCTGGCCCCAACTTGCAAAATGAAATCAACTCCAAACGATGAGATGTTTAAAGGGAAAATGCTTACACAGTTATTACCCTCAATTTTTACCAGAGAGAGAGAGAAAGAGAGAGAGAGAGAGAGAGAGAGAGAGAGAGAGAGAGAGAGAAAGAAAGAAAGAAAGAAAGAAAGAAAGAAAGAAAGAAAGAAAGAAAGAAAGAAAGAAAGAAAGAAAGAAAGAAAGAAAGAGAAAGAAAGGAAAGAAAAGAAAGGTTTTATGGAATGACGTGTTAATTTCTATTCAATACGCAAGCTACATACTGAATGATTGAATGTTTGAATGTCGGCAGAGGAGGCCCGGCCGGATGGTAGGGAGAGGCCTCCACTCAGAAAGCCTGAGAGCTGAGCTACCCCGCAAAAGACACTCAAGAACACTCACAGCATCGCCAAGACCTGCGACTCTTCAGACCCTCCGAAAAAAAAACCTGAAAAAGGAGCCTTTCTTTCCATCCTTCCTGCCTCTGCAGCTAATGAACCGTCCCTTTCCAACAGTGTTGAGGATGGGGGGAAATGAAAAGCGTTATTAACCTTCCCTTAAACACAGGTTTGTTTGGGGTTTTTTTGTTTGTTTTGTTGTTGTTGTGTTTTTTGGCAAAACACATAGAAATGCTGCAGAAAGACTACACTCCAAGTGCCAAATGGAATAAAGACTTTTGCCAGGGTAATGGTCAAGTAATGGCAGATACACTAACTTCCTAGAAGGGGCCTCTGCCTCCATGGGGCCAGCATTTTTCCTCCTCAAAAGCAATGTAAAATAAACTAAAATGTACTTTTTACCAAAACTCTGTTTTTTAATTTTTTTTTAAGGATGAAGGAAAATGTAAGTAGGTAGGCATACGAGGAGTGCAAGCTGGAACCTGGGTGCGTGTTTCCATTATTATCTTAGGTATTGGGCTGCCAAGGTGAGTTTAAGCACGGAAGAAAGGGTCGCCAACTACCTTACCTATTTCAAAAACTCTTTTTAAACAGAGATCAAGTGTACAAGTAACAAGTGCCCCTGAGTCTATGAGACTTCTGGCGAGGCAGGAGCTAAGGGGGTCACTCATTGCAAATTCGTTCATTGCAGTAATTGAAACCCCGCGAGCATCACTTTAGGAAAGTGGAGCGGGAGGTGGTAGTTCCTTCAGATTTCAGGCTCTAGATAAGCTGAGCAGATCCAACCTCACTCCTTTCCCATCATCAGGAGAAAAGCTGTTGCAACTGGCATTTCTTACACGGCCCAGGTGCTATCCTAGCTACTTGAGAAAACGGCTGGGAGACTCCCGAAGCTGCCAGAGTGGGCTTGGCTTCTATTTTTCTTTTCTTGAAAAATGGGAATAAAAGCCCAGGGCTTTAGGCAATACAAATGTCAGTCTTCTTGCCTTCCCCTTCTTTATTTTTTAATTAAATAACTTACTCCTCCAAATGATTGCAATAAATTTATTGGTTTAAACTATTGTGTTTTTCTTGTTGTTGTTTTTAAGCCCTATAAGTTGGAAAATGGGTTTTGCAATCATTCTGGGTTTAACTTCAGTGGGTACTTTCTGGGTCTGTGGTTCCTACTTTTGGTCCATGGGATCCTGTATGGAAGCCAAGACTGCAACAGGAGTTGGCAAGCAAAGAAATTAATTTACAAAAGACAAAAAGAATAAGCAATGGAGAAAACTGTTTCTATGTGACTCGCGTCTACTGCATTGTTTACTTTTGCAATGATAAAGGTAGGTTTGTTGTTTTTTTTAAGTATTGTGGTCACACTGCCTCTAATCCCCCAAAAAGAAAGAAACGGGTGCAGACAGAGCTGCAAAGTTTTCGTTGGATTGCACCGCTGGGGTCACCATGCGCTTGGAAACTCACGCACCACGCGGGGGAAGGAACTAGCGCTTCGAAATGCAAAAATGCATAATTTTAATATGATTTCCTTTATCACCCAGATTGTGACTGTAGAATGACATAAAGCAGCACCTCAGTCTGAGAAAGGCAGCCGCGGTGGACAGCTGGAACGGTGCGAGCAGGAACCTGAGGCTTAGTAAGAAAAGTTTGTAAGAGTTCGTCTCTAGTTAGCAGAAAGCAACAGCGGCATCCTTGAAGACACTAGAAATAAAGTTAATGGGTCTCCAACTGCACGAATGACAACTATCACCAGATCAGAAAAGAGGCTTGGTTTCTGGATATTCAGTGGTCTGAGCCTCCGGGAATATTTTAATACGACAGCATACAGCTTGGCAATTAAGAGTTGAAAAAGTTGCTCAAGAAAATTCGAAGGGTTCTGTGTCCTGCTTTCACTTCTGCGGATACCCGGCATGAGGTGCACGAAGCCGTCGGCTTTCATTTCACAATTTACTCTTGGTTGCAATAGGCTCTCCACCCACCCCTCCCCCCCCTCCCGTCAACCCTCATCACACACATACACACACACACACACACACTCCTAACCTTTAGTGGTAATTGAAGTCCCCAGGCCTGCAAGCATATATGCATTTATTCCTTCTCAGATGAAAATAAAGACATCGGCCTCATTTAAAAGCAAACAGGAAAAACAGGAATTCCACCAGTGCGCTTTGACAATGTCGCAGCTAAGTGAAATGAACAATATCCAAAGGAGAAACAGATGGACTGTAAACCCAAAGAGCCTTAGATTTAGGTTGATCCCTGAGACCAGGGTGAAAGGAAACGTACTGGGGAGTGGGGGAGTGCTTGGGTGAGGACTGGACGAAGCATTGGAAAGGCGCCTACAGTGACAGCATCTCGCTAGGCTAGACCGCGCAGTCCCACCACCAAAGAAATCCAGCCGGCCGAGCCGGAATCTGAGGCTTCCTTCTGCGCGGCTGCTGCGGGCACACCAGAGGCTGCTGGCATGAGGCGTACTTAGTTTTAATACGCAAGGAGGGGAGGGTGAGAGACTAGGGATTTCACTGGGAAAAAAAGGCATCTCACTCACAACCTCCCACCTCTTTTCCCTCCAGTCCACAAGCAAAACAATTAGTTCTGTTTCCAGCAAGTGGGAAATCGAACGGCGGCCTATCCTCTTCCGAGGCTACCCCAGCCCCACATGCCGACACCTCGCGGAGGAGCACTTTAGACTACCCCAAATCTTTGTACTGCGTAGTCCCCTTAGACACAGGGTAAAAGCATTTAGACAAACCCAGTCCTGTTGCCTACAGTCCCGGTTGACACTCGTACCATCTCAGTGTCGGCTTCGCGGACAATGCTGGGAGAAGTCACCCAGCACTTTTTCTGCAAGAAGAGTGGGGGATGGGGTCCCACCGCCCCCACACGGAGGAACCCAATTGCTCTCATCCTGCTTGTCGCAGGCCGCTCCACGTGGAGCACGCAGGGGCCCCGGGGAGGGTTAGTGACCCGAGACTCGGGCTGCGTCCAGAAAGAGAGCAGAAGCCTCCGCCGCGTCTTCGCCGCCGCCCAAAGTCCCGGCAGCCCGCCCCCTGGGGGTCACTCGGCGCCCCGCCAGTTGAAGCTCAAGGGCCGGAGCGCGCCCTTTCGGCCCCCTCCTCGGCGGCGGCAGTCGCCGCTGGCTCCGCGCCCTCCACTCCCAGCTTTCCACGCGCTCGCGGGGCCTCTTCTCTCCCCACCTGCCCGCGGCTCTGCTCAGCCCGGAGCTCTGCTCTGCCCGTGCGCCCCACACACCCTTCGACTACAGCCCCCACCCTCGTCTCCCCCACTCCCCACCCCAGCCCTCGCGCCTCGCACGCCGGAGAGCACAGCTGAGCGCACAGCGCCCACTACCGCAACCGCAGCTCGGCGCAGCCCGCCAGCCCGCGCAACTTCCAGCGGCCGCCTCGCAACTTTTCCCAACTCCACCACTCCTGCCTGCCGCCGCCACCACAGTGGCTCCCTCGGAGCCTGCCACCCACCCCAAACCCCAGAAACAAACCAAGGACCAAAAATGCTCCTTTCCCCAGCCCGCCCCCCCACCCTCCGCTCCCCCTCCCACACCCGGGACTAGCTGGTTGGCCAGAGGCAACTCTCCTCCGCCTGGGGGGAAGGGGAGGGGAGGGGGAGACTCTCTCATCTCCTCACCCCCCCCACCCCACCCCTTCCCGCTCGCTCTCGCGCTCTCTCCTCCCTCCCACCCCAGTCTTTGCTGCCCCCACCCCCACCCCCACCCCCACCCCGGGGTTGCCACAGCTGGTCCGTGCGCAAGGCTGAGGTCTTCCCGGCTCTTCTGGCGCCCAAACCAGGAGCGAGAGCGCGGGCCGGCGGCCGGACGCGGAGGCTGGGACCGACAGGTTGCTAGGGCTGCGCTGCGCCTGCCCTCCACCCGGGGCCCCAGAGCTAGAGGCAGCCCCGCGCTCCCTCCCGGACCGCTGGAGACAGATATGCAAGATGGCAGAGGAGGGGGAAAGCCAATAGAAAAGGGATATTGCACCTACTTGTGGCCAGTTTCCTTGCCCTGCCTTTGGATCTCATGCTGTGCCCAGTCCTGCAGCCGCTGGTGTGTGGTTGGGTTTTTTTTTTTCTTGGATCTTTTCCTTCTTTTGCTCTCCCTCTCGCTCCCTCCCTCTTCTCTCTCTCTCTCTCTCTCTCCCTCTCTCTCTCTCACACACACACACACACTTACACACTCTCTGTCTTTCCCTCTTTCACTCTCTCTCCCTCCCTCTCTCCCTTTCTCTCAATCCACACTCGCTATCTCTCCAGCATTGTCAGTTTGGACACCTTCGCACATGCGCGCTAGACGCCCCTCCAACATCTCAGCGCCGCCAAAAAAAGTTTGGAGCGATTTATCACTTTGATTTGGAGATCTTGTCAGATGGCAATCGCCGAGGAGGCGGAGAAAGGGAGCCACGGGGAGGGCGGCGGGGGGCGGGGAGCGAGCGCGGGGAGCCAGAGGGGAGCAGACACCTCGCCCCCCCCCCACCCGAAAAAAAGGAATGAAAAGACTCGGGCAGAGTATTGATTTGGTGTTGGAATCACCAATAAGCCTGTATCATAACTATTACTGTTTTCCCACTATAAATTGCAGGAAATTTTCTATACCGTCCATACCAAGAAGGCGGGGCTGGGGAGGACTTTTTAAATCTTTCCCGTACTAAACAACTAGAAGGACTGGACTCTCGACGAACGATCCAGGAGAAAGTGAGATTCATCCTGAACTCCGGGAAATCTGAGGCTGCCGCTGCTACTGCTACTGGAGCTATTGCGGCTTCTGCTTTCAGAGTTGAAAGCAGAATAAATGTTTCTTTCTCGATTTTAGGTATAATGCCAATGCTTGTCGCCACCCTTGGAACATTTTAGTGACCTATTCCCACCAAATAGTAATTTTCACCTTTGAATCGTAGGTCCAGGCAAGCTCGGGCATTTGATATCCAAGACCTCCTGCCTTCCCTGAGGTCGGCTGTCACCTTCCGGCCTCCCCCACCGCTGCCCCCCATCGCCTCCCGCTGCAGCTCAGCCTGCCTGCCATTTTCACTCATTCGCTTAAACCCACGACCTCCGGGGTCGTAAGAAGAAGGAGGTGGGGAAATCCATCCCCCATCCTTTAAAAGTACATTGTTGAAATTTGCTTTTATTACAGGATTTACCAAGGAAGTGGGGAGCAGAAATGTTCAAGGTAGACTCAATTCCAACTACGTATAGCTTTTCTCTTGGTACAATCTCCTTGCATTAAAGAGTTTTGTCCAATACCTTCCATGAGCTATTTATGTCCCCATTAATATCTGTTGCAAATCCTGCCAGACACCATAAAAGAAAATTACAATCTTTTCAGTCTGTATGCTGCAACAATACATCCTTGATGTTCAAGCTAAAGAAAAGGGAAAAGAAAAACAGGTCCTGGTCGTGAGTTTGGCAAAGACGGGGGAGGGGAAGGAAGCTCACTGAGAATGGGCAGTTGTGCCTCTTGTCATTTATTGTGAAGACCAGGATTAGGGGTGTGAATGAGCAAATAGTTCAACCCCAAAGGGTAGCCATCAATGGTTCATAAATATCTTTATTCAAGAAAGTCAAAATTTGAAGGATTTACCGTGGCTAAGAATGCCCACCGTTTGTCTTTCTCCAAAGCTGTGTAATTCCAGGGACATTTTTGGCTGAAAGACACAAGTCCCTGGAGAACCAAGGTATGGGTCCCAAGGGAGACAGATGTGTAATACTGAAATGCGAGGAATGGAAGTAGGAGTAAAACAGCTTCCAAAAGAAAAGTCTCTCGTGCCCACACACATGGGCACAAGAGAATCCTGCCATTCCTTCTGAACCAGAGAGGCAGGTGGGGGGTGTCCTTCCGTCCTTCTACAATACCTGTTGCCCTGTGCATACAGGTGGTGTGCTTATACATTTGGTAGGTGCAGAAGCACTAGGCACTTCAACATTCTGAGTGCGGGTGCCCAGGGAATTCACTCAAAGCTGTGAATTTGAGTTCACTGGCTTTTCTCAGTTTAGATGGAGGAGTTCCTTCACTCTGACCAGTAAGTGTCCTTAGGGGGGGGAAGAGAAATGGGGGTTAAGAGCTTTCAGAGAGGAAGTAAAATCTCTAGGAAGAGAAGCATACTAGGCTAGCCAGCAAGGAGTTTAGAGAAACTGCTTTAAGGGATTCTCTGAGGACCCTCACCTTAGGCCAGAGGGGCTCTGCTGGAGGATCAGGCCCCTCCCAGCAGTCAGACCCTACAGGGCCCTGGCTCCCAGGAGAGGAGGTAGAGTCCACTAGGGAAGGAAGGAGAATCTGACTGGGATATTTCATTTCACCTTCTCACTCCTGGAGGTTAAAAAAAAATAAATGAAAGGAATTACCAACCTCCCTAACCTTTGCGCTCCTTAATTCCTTTCTTCTCATCCCCCAGGGGGTTCGCATCTAGGTCCCCTTGCAGAAAGGAGGTTAAGAGGAGAGCTGGAGAATTTCTAGCAAAGGAAGGGACCTAGGAACCAAACCCAAGATTACAATACGAAACCCACAAGTGAAGCTGCAGTTGTTGCTTCTGCTGAGAAATTATAAACCACCTGGCCGGCTGCAGGGGGTGGGGGGTGGGGGGGTAGGGGTTATGAAAGGAACCGGTTAGGATGTGGAAAACTAAAGAAAATCAAATCTGAGCCCCCCAAATTTAAAGATTCCTGCCTTTTCAACTTTTCTAGAGGGCAGGGAGGTGGGGACTGTGTGGGAGGAATGGGGCACAACTGGAGCAACTTTCCGTTCTGTTTTTGTTTTGGGTTTTTTTTTTTTTCCTAAGTCTCTGTGGTCCCGATCGCTTCATTGAATGGGCCCTTTGCCTGGTCTTTAGAACAGTTTCAGGACAAGAGCGAATCCAAGCTCTTCTAACTGAAATGATAAACACAAGCTCTTCTGTACCCTTGGGCCAAGCCATTAGGAAAAGACAAAGCCTTATTCTTTTTGTTGTTGTTTAAATAAAATATTCCTAATATCGTCACTGTTATTCTCAAACCTGAATACTGGGTTTCCTTTCCTTTTTCTCCGGTTCTCTTTATTTCTTTATCGTTTGCTTTCTCCCCTAAGTGAGTGTTAATGAAGGAGCTAAGTTGCTAGTTCAAGTATGTTCAACCTGATGGAGCAAACACCCAGCAGCAGCGGACCGCGTTCGCCGCCTGCAGCGCGGCGGACCCTGTGCCAACTCCCAGATGCCTGGGCCCCGTCAGTTCCACCTGTCCCAAGTCTCAGCCGTGAGACCCAAGCAGGTGACTTTCTGTTCAGCTCTTAGGGCTCCCCACACCCTCTGATGGGACATTTAAATTGTCGCTGGCCCAAGAGAAAAGAGACCTCCAACAAGTTGGCTGGGCGGCCACCCCCCACCGCCCTCCTTGCTCTCTCCTCTTGAAATTCGTTTCCTTGAGGGGCAGTAGAGTGGGTCCTAATGTTTAATTGCGTTTCCTTCCACGGAAGCGGGCATCCTGGCAGCAGTGCCTCTCTTCAAAGTCGATGAGCTTACATGCTGTTCGGATTTGCTTATTTTATTTCTGTCATTTTTTGCTTTCTGTTTTTTTTTGGGGGGGGGAGTGTTGCTGTTGTTAAGCAAAAGCAAGGTGATCAGGAGATTGAGGTGAGAGTTGGAAGGAAGATGAGTCATCGAAGAGAAGAAGAGGAGTTTACCCCTTCCCCAACTATGTGTCTTTAATTAATTCTAGAAACGACAAAGAACCGATTTTCAATCCACTGCACGCAACAGGAAATTTTCCTTTCCTTGCATTATAATTGAACCAACCCCACAGTGTCTTTGGAAGAAAGTTTGAATTCTTTATGGAGTTATTTCTTGGCCTATTGTCTTTGTGCAGTGAACTTTACATCTTGCTATTCAATCGCAAACCTATATTCTCCTGGCTACCAGCAAGATTAATTTAATCATTGTAATGCAATTATTAATACTGTTTACCCAACGCTGGGTTTCAGGTTGGCTGTTAAGAAATTAAACTCTCGCTGGGTGACCAGAGCTAGGCAGGGGTTTCTTCATGTTGAAATGAAACAGTCCTCTTTATTTAGTCTCAGAGCTCTAGCTTTCGGCCACTGGCTCAATTAGCCAAAATGGAAACAATTTTCATTCATTGCAATAACTCACTGTTCTGGAGATCGCTTTCAAAATATACACTTTATTATTATACGCTGACCTCGGTGGCGTGGAGTGGCAATAAAAGAAAGAGGCAGGGAGATCTATCTAGCCCCCTTGGGCTATAATTATTAGAAATTAATTGGGTTCAGGACCCTGGGTAGTCTAGCTAAATTAATAGCTTGTCTAGTGGTTTAAATCCGAATTTTTAGTCCACAGGAGAGAAAGAAAGAGAGCTAGACATGAAATGCAGACCCAAGGGACGCCTGAGTTTACTTGCAAGACCCTCATCTATTAAATAGTGTCCAGAATACATTTGAGTTGGGGAGAAGGGGCTGGAATAGGAGGGGGCAGGAGCCAGAAGAAAGAAAGAAGAGAGATGGGGAGGGCGGCTGCGAGTGAGCCAAAAGGTCTCGAGTTGATTTTATTCGATTTTTCTTGCCTGCATTGTTTTCGGGAGGGGTTGCATTTAGGGGTTAAAATACAAACTAAAGATCCCGTGTACTCGGAGCTGTCGTGCCGGAGTAAAAGTGAAAAGGGAGCCTTAGGCAAAAGGAAATTACTGCGAGCCCGCGTGACCTTTCAGGGAGGTAATCAATCAAGTGATCAACAGGGATATTTATCATCGCTATATAGGACTACTTCGTCCTGCACGGGCGGGGCTGGGGAGGTGAGAGGAGGGTGGAGACGCGCGCGCGCATACACGCACACACACGCACACACACAAAAGTTTAGACAAACTCGATATGCCTCTAGACAGAACACGTAGGCTTTAATAAATGTTAAGACTGTTCGTTTAGTCTGACGTTCATGGAAAACCACACATTCATACGCCTACTCAGGGAGGAACTGCGCACATCCCCGCAGCAGCGGCTGCGTGAAGGTGTTAACTTTAAACCGTCCGCTGTGCTTTGCTCTGAAGGAGAAGCTGGTGGTGAAATGCACGCTTCAAACGCTGGCGAGGAGAGTGTGCGGGGTAGCTCGGCTTCGGCAAGCTGTCTGGGAAGGGGCGCCGCCCGCCGCAGGGGGCGTAGGGCAGCTGGAGTGCCCCTCTCCGAGGCGCGGGGACACCGGGTGCGTGGCACCGAGGCAGCCTCCTGTCCTGCGAAATCTTCGCGTTGCCTCAGCGCAGCCCCAGAGCGGCGCACTGGAGACCGCCTGCTCCGGCGAGCACGCGCGGTGGGGGTTTGGCGGCCGCGTGTTTTCTGCCCAGTTACCTTCTCTATCCTTGTAAAAACTCACTGTTTTGTAAATTGCATTTTTGGTCCCGGATTTCTTAGCAAATCGTTAGGTTTTACAATCCTGTTCCCACCCTCTGGTCGTTCAACAACCCCCGCCCAACCTCAGAAGTGTATATAAGGGAAGAGGGAGCTGGCTTTTAATAATAATGATAATGATATTAAATAGTCGACTTAAAATCTAGACCCCCGAGGCCCTCGTCCAGCTCGGGGATTATAATCAGCGGTTCTTCGGGAGAAAGTCGGGCTGATTACTGGCCCTGAAGGCTGGGAACTATTTCACTACGGGTTTATGAAACACAGGTTGGGGTGATGCACGCCGCCTCCCAGGTAGCAAGCCGCCGCTCCTGCGGTGTGGGAATGTGGGGCCGCGCCAGGGTAGCGCTGGTTGGCACCAGATGCGGAGCTCCCGCTCTCCCGCCGGTTGCTCAGGCTGCCCTCTCCGGACTCTGAACGGCGTCCTCCCGCACAGCCTAGTCTACGGCGCCCCCGCCTGGTTTCCCCCGGCCGCAGCAGCTCCCAGTACTCCCGCTGCAGAGGACTCCAGCTGTGCACAGTAGCCGCCAGGGCGTGGGGGTGGGAAACAGCTGGAACGCCCCGGGGAAGTGCGGGTTGGGGTGGAAAGGAACCCAGCAAGGAGGATTACGAACCGATCAACTCCCGGAGTTGCTACTGGTTTCAGATCGGAGAAGAAGCTTCACAGGGCACAAAGTCTCTGCCGGTGGAAACAGGAGCTCCGGAGAGAAACCAGACTGCCGGTGTGCAATGCCCAGGGAAGTTTGGACCTCCTTGGGTCCCTGCTACTGAACAAAGAATAACCTAGGAAAGTGCTGCTCGAAGTTAAATGTGTATGTGAACCCTCTGGGGATCTTGTTTTAAATGCGGATTCTGCTTCAGTTAGTCTGGAGTGAGACCTAAGCAGTCTATATTTCTAACAGGCTCCCAGGCAAAGCGGGTACTCCTCAAAGTGTGGCGCATGGCCCAGCTACATCAAGCATTACCGGGACTTTATTAGAAATACAGAATCTCGGGTCCCAAGCCAGACCAACCAAATCAAAACTGGCATTTTAACAGGCAGTTCGCTTGAACATTGAAGTTGTAGAAGCACTGCTCTAGAATATGCCTGGCCAGGTTTTCTTTCTTCTGTCTTAGATCAGGACACTTCTGTGATTGAACCTCATTTCAAATCCTGCTTTCTGCCTTGGTCACAGGAGAGGGTGGCCTCAATGAACCTATTTATTTTTAAAGCTACAACTCGCCTGGCCCCTGACAGAAACTCTTTCCCCCTTCATCCATTGACTGCTGGACTCAGAGGCCAAATGCCACCAGTGAGGCCTTCCTGGATCTTGGCCTGATTGACAACCCCAACACCCACTTCCCTCTCACCCACAGTATTTTGCTGTCAAGTTTATGCTGTTTATTCTCTCCTTACATTGGACTTCTTTGTTTCCACATCTTCCCTGGCCTCTCAACTGTAGGCTTCTTGAAAGAAACCATACCTATCTTCTCTAGCTTTGTTTTCTCATTGTAGCATGGAAATAAGTCATTCCTTCCCCCCATGAGATTAATGTATAAAAAATTCTTTGTGAACTGTAATGCTACAGTAACTGTTACCACTTTTTTCCACCCTTCAGCGCCCCCTCCCATAGGCTAGTGCAGTTCTGTACATCACTAGGCACTTAGTATGTTGTTGTCTCTCTCTGGAAAGTTCTTGAATTTATCACACCCTGATATTCTGAACGTAGAGCACAGTCATATTTAAAGTTCTTTGATGAAGGCTTAGGTCCTAGTTTTCTCCTCTGTATAGTTCTATAGAATTATACAGAAGTTCTATTTGACATCTGCATATTCTAATTTTGTGATTCAGCAAGTTGGTTGGGAGGCCTGGAAACTGTCAGCATTCTAAGTGGCAGGAGCTGAAAGTTGGTATCCTCAAGAGTTAAAAGCTAGCTTTTGTACATTAAAATTAAGTGAATCCTTTTCAGGTCCTGCAAAAAAGATATACACCACCAAAGATCCTGTAACTTTTTTGGAAGCCATGATTGCCAGACTTAGGAAAAGATGTCAGTATTCAGATTTCAGGGCCATTATACATTAACTAAACTCTAGGACAGCAAGATAGGATTGAAAGACCTTAAGAGACAAACCTCTGGAGGTTCAAATGCCAGTTCTGCCTTTTACCAAACATGTAACCTTAGGTAAATTACTGAATGTCTTTAAGTCCCCATTTTCTCCTCTGTATGATGGAAATAATTATATATATCTTGCAGAATTGTTGTGAAGATTAAAGATAATGTATACAAAGTGCCTAGTATGTAGTGCTGCTACATTAGTAGAAATTTAACAAACGAAGCTACTTGGAGCTCCAAGGTCTAACATTCTGTACTTTGACATAATGATAAGTCTTACACTGTATGTGCTGGGGTGATGGTCAAGGATCTCAGACACTGCCCTTTCCACTCCCATTGTAATGAGATATATAAAGATATAGAGATTTTATTTCGCTCAACAGACTGCTCAAGTAACTGAAGCCTGAAGCCTTTGACACACACACACACAAACCAGTTTGTGCAACTAGATCTTAACGTTGCAGCTTGAATGTGCAACAATGTATGTGTGTGAGAGACTGGATTTCAGCTACATATTTTTAAGGGGTTCTTGTGTGCTTGAGCCTGCTGTCAGTGTGAATGGCGGTCACACCCAGCTCATGCAATGCAAGCAGGATCCTGACCACCTCCGGGACAGCACAAAGCAACAGGGCCTGAGCCACACAGTGAGGGCCACTGAGACTCACTGACGGAAACATTGCTCCTCCTCTGGGCATCTGAATGTACGTTATTCTGGATAATACATACAAAGCTATAATTTGAAGATGTCTATTGTATCTATGTTAGCATGTTCTCATCCTGTGAGAAGAAAGCCACAGAGACCATTCAAAGAGAAAGTGGCTTTTAGTGGGATTAGTAAGTGTTCTTTCTTTTTAAAAAACATTTGTATTGCTTACATGATTTTTTGTTCATATAGTGTTTTTAAATTTTGGTTTTCATTAATCTAGTTCTTAGCCTTACTTTCAATACATGAAACTATTGGTTGCATTTAGATCCTGGCCAGGAAATAAAAGACTTGTGAAATTTACACATGTAGCATTTTAAAGTTCTTTATTCAAACAAATGATTACAGTTGACATGAGAAAATATAGAGATTATCAAAGCAAATTAATTTGCTTAGTGTACTTTTAAACTTACAGATACAGATTTTCCACGTCTTTTTAAAGCACACACTGTGGAACCCACACTGAGAAAGTTTATAAAAGAGACTGCCTTGTAACAAGATCTTCAGTGCTCAGTAACTTAATTCCCTTGACTTGGGTCCAAGGAGACCTGGCTACCCTCACACTCACTCTAGAGTGAAGTCCCATAGCTATGACAGAGTGTGATACAGGTGTGCCCTGCTTTATGAAAAGCCACATCACAATGTGATTATTTGCTCCATGCTATTTTATTAAATAATGAGTTCCTCTGGGACACTTGAAATATGATTTGACTTTTAAAATTTGATTTATGCTCACTTTTCCCAGAAACATACCTATGGAGGTAAAGCTCTATTTTTTTAAAAATGGTGACACATGTCCCTTAGCAAGTGTTTTATAAGCAGTCCATTTGCAAAGGTTAAGACAGAGAAGCATAGTTCTGAGACTGGGAAAGAAGTGATTTCTGTGCGGAGAATCGGTTGTGCACAGAAGAGACAGTAGGAATGGATCTGCTGAATCATCTCCTCTGAGGACTCTCGCAAATGTTCTGAAAGTCTAACATGTTAGGATTTGGACATCAGATCTTTCAGAAAATACAATTGTTCTGAATTATAATACAAAAAAGTCCAAATCAACTCGATAAACAGTCTTGAAAAATACTTTCAAAACTGGAGAAGAATTTTCTATTGCATAGAAAAACTGAAGAATACTTCTAAAATTGGTCTGGGCTTATACACATTTAGAAGTAATAGTCTATGGGCAGAAATCCAGCTCAAATCCAGGTTTTCACTTAGCTAGTTGGCACTGAGCTGAAATTCTAAAGTATGTATATTGAACTACTCAGGACATTCGTGTTCTCAGGAGCTACGGGAGGCAGCTTCATGTTTGCCTGCAGTGGAAGCACCAAAGCAGGGAAACCAAAATAGTGAATACCATTGTATACATCTCTTTCTGTTGTGTTGTTTCATGCTGAACTTTCCACGTGTGTGCCCAAATTGCTGCAGAATCAACAATCATGAAGGTTTCTTTGGCACACTAAATCGGCAAGCTGGTGCTCCTTGTGCTTCCCAGAGGCGTAAAACATGTAACCTTCCTAAAGCACAGTTCTGATAATATCATTCTCCTACTCAGGATCTTCAAGATCCCTTAGCTATTTTCAAGATAAAGACCCCAAATTTTGCCTTTTATTCAAAGGTATTCCAGATATGGAAAACAGCAAGAGGGGTGGTAAAGCATGAGGTGTTAAGAATCTTACTTAGTCTGCCTGAGTTATGTAGGATTCGAGAAGAGACACTATGGGAAATAGGTTTGTAAAGATAGGCTTGGCACCTGCCAGGGGGGCTTTAAATAAAGGCAAAAACTGGCTTTATCTTGAAAATAATTGAGAGAGCTTGAAGAGTCTGAATGGGGGTGGGGGTGTAGGGGAAGATGACATTATAGGAACAGTGCCTTGGGAAGACTAAGCAGGCAGTAGTGTGTAGAATGGATTGCACTTCCTCTCACGTGTTCAGTCTACCCATCATGTGAGATCCAAGACAAACATCACCTCCTCCAGTGAACTGTTGATGCAGTGCCCTCAACTGGAAGCAATCTCCCCACCACCACCTCCCGTGGCATGTCTTCCTCACATGTTGTTTTTGTACCTCTGTGCTCTCTCTTAATACA
Organism: Tonatia bakeri; assembly: GCA_004024845.1. Classification (NCBI taxonomy): domain Eukaryota; kingdom Metazoa; phylum Chordata; class Mammalia; order Chiroptera; family Phyllostomidae; genus Tonatia; species Tonatia bakeri. The sequence goes on along the minus strand of PVIA01003520.1, from coordinate 26,268 downwards.
CTGCAAATTTCTGGAGGGGTATTTGTATCCAGCTCTTCCCATCCTCCAGTGCTACAGCACATCTTCTTAAGAACTAATAGCTCTTTCTAAATGCAAGGATTTTTATTTTTCAACAATTTTAGAAAATGCTCCACTATTTCTACATTGCCACCTCCCCTTGGGCCTCTTGATTCGTTCTTTCTCGCTCTCCAATCAGATGGGTGTAGGATCTTTCTGTGCTATCTTCCCTGTCTCTGTGCCTCTCTTCCATAAATTCTCCCTCTTTATCCCTCTGTGTTTCGTTCTGAATAACTTCTTCAAATTAATACTTAAGTTCTCTAATTCTTTCTTTAGCTTTGTCTAATCAACTATTTAATCTGTCATCTTTTTCAATCTCGATTATGTTTTTTTTTCATTTCTGTAATTGAATTTTATATATATATATATTTTTAAGTGCCCATTATATTTTCACGCTGCCTTAGTGTCTTCTTGTTTTTAGGCTCAAGGTTAAGTTTTTAAAAATTGTAAGCATATTTCTTTTATATGATAGTTTTATTATCTGATGTTTCTAAAGGTCTAATCCTGCTGGGGGTTTTATCTCATGATCATTGCTCAAATAAATTGTTTCCCCATATTTTAGAATTTTAAAATTTTAGTTCACCTTTAGCAAGACTTTACCTGTGGGAATCAAGTTCAAAATTACTTGAAGGGTTATTTTTCCAGAGTGGTTTTACACGTTTTTTTTTTTATGAAGTACACTTCATATCATCAATTTTTTTATTTATTTATCAGTCTGGGATTTTCCAAACCATGGAGGATATGTAATTAGAACCAGAAACATAAGTAATAGTGTATCTGTTGGGAAGAATTTTCAGGGAAGACCTTTTTGTTTTTAACCAGGAGGGCAGATGAAAAAAAAAGCTTCCTTGTTATCTGTGTTTGGTAAGCTAATAATTTTCTAGACCAACCTTTCATGGATCTTTGAGCCCCACTTTAATGCAAGGTATCTGTTCTCACTCCCCAGCTTGTGTTAGATGAGAGCTTTATGTCCTGATTCCATGAAGCTTTTCAAACATAAGCTCTGCATTCTCAAAGCCATCAGCTCCCCATTCCGTAACTACAGGATGCCAGGATTTTTATCCCCTCTTCCAGTCAGCCCCAGAGACATTTCTTCCTTTCTTTCAAGAACATTTATTAGTTATTAAACAGAATGCTTCAGAGATTTGAGAAGGGAGGGATTGCAGATTATTTCATCCAAAAAATACTGGGGTATCTAAATTTTAAAATACATGTGGTGGTTTGCTCTTAGTGAATTTCAGTTTCAATACTTTTTTTTGAATTTTTGTATTCAAAAGAAATTGGTCCCAAAACACACGCAAAACCAAATGTCACTAATGAGTAGATTCACAAAAACAGCCTTTCCCAGGGTTTTGATTACTCTAAAATCTCTCTTTTTTAAAATTATTTTATTGTTGTTCAATTACGTTGTCTGCATTCCTCCCCACCACTCCCCCGGACACCCAGTCTAAAATCTCTTATCCCACCTCCCTTATCTGGCCATCAAAACCATGTTCAGCTTTCAAATGTCATCTCAGACTCAGCCTTCTGTCTAATGTTTTCCACAATGATAGTAACAATAATTACAAAACAATAATGATTGTTTCTTAAATAATTACTGTGTTAAGCACTACCCTAACATTTGGCATGTGTTGCCTTATTTTTCCAGAATAGCCCCCTGATACTTTAACTTCATTGTTCAGGTGAAGACACTGATGTTCCTGTAGGTTAAGTGACTCGTTCAGGGTGACCTAGCTAGTGACAGACTGAACCATATAAAACTGCTGATATTCTTCTCCTTTTTGCTACCTCCCCACCCCTGCACACAAAATGCGTTTCACATGGTTCAATCTAAGACATAGTGAAGGGGGAATCAAATTCATATGCTTTCTAAAACTTCATATGCTTTCCCCTGGGTGGCACAGCCTCTCTACTATGTTAATTAATCCTTTTTCTATGCTGCTGCATCACTTTTATACCACCTGTCTTGACTAACTGTCCTCTTTTGGCCTCCAGTTATAATAATGTACGTCCAGCTGTCTTCTCCAGTGGACTGCAAACTCTGAGGGCTGTGCCTTAGCTCTGTATCCCCAGCACTTAGCACAGTAATTTGGTACTTTGGTACACAAGTTTTTGATAGTTTTTTTTGTTTAAATAAATATTGGTTAATATTTATGTCTAGTTGGTGTTATTTCTGAGATTTTGTCTTTGTCTCATTTTCTCTTATTCAGAGTTTTAAAATATGGTCCCAAATTTTTGACATTTCTCCCATCAAGAGGTAGTGTCTATGTCTCCTTTCCATGAATCCAAGCAGGCTTGGGACTGTTGCAATCAGTAGAGGGGAAGAGGAAGGATGTTATATAACTACCGAGGCTGGGCCACAAAAGCTCACACAACTGCCTAGGTGTCTTGGAACATTTGTTCTCTGAATGGTGATCTATCTCTGAACTCAGTGACCACACTGTGAGCAGCCCAGTCTACACAGAGAGGCCTTATCTAGGTTCTCTGACCGACAGGCCCGGCAGAGCACAGGCTCTGAGTTATCCTAGCCCAGGTACCAGGCAGGTGAGTGAAGAAGTCATGGATGATTCCAACCCGCAGCTGTTTGAGTTGCCTCCAATCATTTGAGTCTCACCAGCGGAGGCCCCAGATGTGGTGGAGCAAAGACAAGGCATCATTTTCTGTCCTGTCTGAATTCTTGGGAACATAGTAACACAATTATTGCTTTACACCACTACATTTGGGATGGTTTGTTGGGCAGCAGTAAATAACTAGAGCATTGCCTTCATCTGGCCTATCAGTTAGGAACACTTACAGCCTGCTCAGCTCTGAAAGCTCCAGAAGCTGAGCTGGTAGTATAAGGGAACTAACTCACTCCTTTCCTCCAAATAAAAAGAACTGGTGGTGGGTGGCAACTACCACATCCAGAATCAAAAGTATGCTTCAAGTGGATTTCAGCTTCTGGACATGTTTAGGGCATCTGACTCTCACCCCATGTGCTGAGTCTGTCTTACTGACAAGCTGTCCTGGGCCAGGACAGAACCTAATCTGATTGGCTGAGAGCAGTGACCTCCCAACTCATTATTGTCACTTCCCTTTCTCAGGGCAGGACCCTGCCTCCACTATCCCTCATACTGACTGACTGGTCAATCTAACCTACAGCAGCCAAGCCACTCACCAGAAGTGAAGCCCCGCTGCTGTCCAGAAGCCCTTGGGTCCATTCTACCCTCTTGCTTGGGCCACTCAAAGTCCTATTCAAATCCAGGCTGCCAGCCAAGCTTCCTGGACTTGGGAATTTGGGCTCTGGCCCCTCCTTTGAAGGGAATAGCTCTTTCTTCACTCCCAGCCTTACTACCCAATGTGTCCCTGCTCCTTACCATGAGTTCTTCTAACAGCAGACACACCTACAGAGATAGGGAGGCAGAGAGAGCAATGTGAGACAGTAGTCACTAGGGGCCAACTGGATCTCCTGCAAAGCTCAGTGGCGGAGACATCTGGTCGTCCCAGGGATCTGTAAATGGCCTACTATCTTTTAATAAAACTTTTCTGCTTAGACTAGCCAGAATGGGTTATTTTATTGAGAGTTAGGAACACTGAATTTACCATCTTCCAATATCTTGTGATCTTTGTTTGAATCTATCAGAATATCCTAGAGCCATAGACAGTTTATTTCATCTTTGTTTGTACATCCTGACAGAAAGTACTATTAATATGGAAGATCTATCATGAACTCTACTGTACTAGTAGAAAATTAAGAAGTACCACATAGTGTTGTTAAAAACAATAACCAGACAATAGAAGTATTACTGATAATAAAAAGTTTTAACTGTTAAAAGACAAATTTATAGTTTAACATTTTCATTTTTATCTCCCTTTTGAAATTCTTATTTGGAGGGAAGGTTTATAAGAGTTCACAGTAATACATATATGTAATTTATGAATATTTCGGAAACACTTGGCAAAAAAAATACTGAATAGTATGCATGATCAAAAAACTTTGGAAACCCCTACTGTGAATTCAAAATACTCATTCTTAAAGAGACCTTAAAGGACATCCAATCTAGTAGTTTGTAAAACTTTCTGATGGCAGAAGTCTTTCTTCAAAGAAAGCCTCATTACCTGAAACAAACAATATTATCTGGTAGGGTACCCCATCTGCTCCTGCCCTGAAGGGTCCAGAGCAGTGCTCTTTGCAAACTGTTGGTACTTTAGGTCTCTCTCACTTTTCAAATTAGGAAACTGAGGCCCAGGAAGGAAATGACTTGGCCAAGATGACTTTCGTATTTGATGACTGAACTGGGATGCAACCTCCATTTCCTGAATCATTTTTTGGCCAAAGCCCTCTCTACAATATTACATTGTTTTATTGAAATGCTAGTCTGGTGACGCTCTCTAAGTTTGTACTTCCTTTGTGGTTCTGGGAGGTTGGGAGGTGTTTGCCCATCCGGGTCCGGGGAGTGTTTGCGAAGCTGGAGGGACGCATTGGAGAGCCCTCACCCACTACCCCGCCCTCAGCATTTCCAAGCAAAGCTGATCATATAAAGAAACATTTTTAATGACTTCACTATGCATTTTGTGTCTGCTTCTTCTTGCGGGTTGGCTTTAGTCAAAAGAATCTGGATTGGAAGCTCAGCCAAACATTCTCCACAGGTCCAATTGCTGTCACGCTGTCATCCGATAGAAATGTAGCATCACCCGAACCTCTGGACTCTTGTTCACACATGTGGATTCTAACCAGCACAGGAATAAACTATAGTGACTACAAGCAAATACCTCTGAACTTCAGTGAGATTGATGACAATGGTAATAAAAATAGTCTTTTCCGTGACCAACACTACCAGTAAGTCAACAGTTAAAAGGGGGATAGTTTTAAGAGTAACCAATGCATTAGCTCTTGTCAATGAGATTCCTTTTGGCAGTAATATATTCTGGGGATTAAGTTAAACCAAATGTTTGTAACAATGGAAATGTAGTCATGTTAACAGTTAGGATTATCGTCCCAGTGAATATTTACTGTAGTTACATTCAAATTTACTCTTTAATTTACCCTTTTGGACACTGTTTGATCATTTTCATCTCTTATTGATAAATTCCACTTGAGATTAAAACCAACAGAAAGCATCCTTTGACATTTTAAAAGCCTTGAAGTTTATTTTCTTTTAAAATGTTTATGCTTTTTTTTAACTGCTGCTTACCCTGCTGCCTACACAGCGACGGGAGTAGGTAACGAAAGGCCTGCCCGAGAGAGTTCTGTGAGCTCTTTGGCCACGTGTGACTTCACCTCGTGCTCAGCACAGTCAGCCCCAGCCATGGCTGAACACTCCGTGGCATTTTTCCTGACTTCTCTTTGATGGCACATCTGTTTCCTGCCACTTGGTTACTTCTTGGCCACGCAGGAGGCCGGGTGTTGGCTTCATGACTTGGGAGATTACCTGTCTGGTTCCTGTGCCCACAGGGAGCAGCGCAGAAAGGCCCAGTGGCTGGCTCCCGAGGTGACCAGGCCATTCCTGGGTCTGGAGTTCAGCAAGACTAAGAACTAGTGGTGTGTACCACAAACATGCTTTGTGACTTAAAGGGCTTCTTCTGAAATTGCTGTGTAATATTTTTGTTGATTAATATAAAGAAAATTTATTTTATCTGCCCTGGCTGGTGTAGCTCAGTGGATTGAGTGCAGGCTGTGAACCAGGCATCGCAGGTTCGATTCCCAGTCAGGGCACATGCCTGGGTTGCAGGCCATGGCCCCCAGCAACTGCACATTGATGTTTCTCTCTCTCTCTCCATCCCTCCCTTCCCTCTCCAAAAATAAATAAATAAAATCTTTAAAAAAAGAAAATTTATTTTATCTCATTAACCCATAAGCAACACTTTGTCATGTTTGTAATCGCTAAAATGGAAAAACATGATAGAGAACTTGCACTTTGGGTTGCTTTGCTGTGCTTTTCTTTGCTTATATTTGACCATATACACACAAGGGTGACATTTATTCCTCCACACTGAAAGAGAGGAGAGAGGTCCAGAGAACGACTTCAAGGATGCCTGTGACTCAGATACTCTACGAGGGCTCTCACAGAGCCTTGCCATGCTGGTGAGATTACCCTTCCTCCCCCCATACTACAGCAGCGGCTGTAACAATGCAAATGCACTCCTGTTAACCATTGAAATTATTGACCCAGTTAATATTTACTGCAGTTACATTAAAATTTACATTTTGGGGCACTGTTTGATCAGGAGAGGAGGATACCCTAATTCATTCCCAGGTTCCTCCCAAGCCACCATACAAACATTAGTTGCTCAGTGGCCCCACTCCTTCCAGCCAACCACCAATCTTCAAGCACTAACTGATTGTCCATTTTCTGTTACACTGTGGTTCTTAACCAGAGTTGCATCAATTACCACCTACAAAGCTCTATTAAAACACTCAGGCTGAGCTCTGGCCAGTGGCTCAGTGGATTGAGCATTGGCTTATGAACCAAAAGGTCGCTGGTTCAATTCCTGGTCAGGGCACATGCCTGGGTTGCAGGCCAGGCCCCCATTTAGGGGCATGCAAGAGGCAATCGGTGGATGTTTCTCTCACACGTCAATGTTTCTCTCCCTCTCTTTCTTCCTCCCTTGCCTCTGTCTAAAAACAAAATCTTAAAAAAAAATTGCTGAGGTTCCATTCCAAACAAACTAAGTAAGCGCCTTTGAGGGTGGGGCATGAACAAAGCTATGTGTTAATAGCTCCCCAAAAGATTTCCACTTCAAGAACTCTCCCAGCAGTAAGTCTTTGACCTCATAGAGATCTTTGATCCATTGGCCCAATTGCTTTTTCATTCACCATTCTTCACTTCCTCATGTCATGGCATACAGATTCCCCTAGGCCATAGTTATAATCATGGATGAACACTCACTCTCTCCCCATCATTATATTCCCCTAGTAAACCCCCTAACACCATTTAAATCACTGGTAAAACTACTCCATGCCTGGACAAGATCTCCCAGAGATTTCATTTGTGTATAGAAAAACACATAACCAACCATGTGTGTTGTTTTAACTTTAAACCCATCACAAATCTCAGTTGGGCACACAGAACAGTTGAACAACCCTATTGTGCTTTCAGATTTCCAGTCCATACTACATTGTCTATTTTCTTCCCCAAATCCCCCATATTCCCTTCCCCTCCCCACCACTCTTGGCAGATGTCTCATAATTTGTTTGGGAAAAATACAGGTATTAGAGGGAATTCCTCATTTTCCTACCTCCAAATCTATAAAATACATGTATCCACATTCTTGGTTCTCCCCCTACTGATTATGGATAAACTGTCCCTGTTTCTATCAAACATCCACCTTCCATTTCTGCTCGTGATCTGGTCTCCTCTTGATTTCCGAGGCACTTTGTTCTTCCCTCACAGGAATGCATTGCCAGTTTTCCCCGCACTTACAAATATGTTTCAGTGTCTTCCATTTTTTAACAAAACAAGTATTCTTTGACTCTCCATCCATCTTGGCTATCACACCGTATCTCTGTGTCTCTTCACTTCTTTAAAGAGTTGTTTTTAGTGTCTTTCCCCACTTCCTCAATACTCCACTGAGAACACTGTTATCGAGTTCAGCCTCATCTTCCAAACCAGTCTTCCTGCATATCTAAAAGGAACCTAAAGTTAGCATGTCTACAAACTATTTCGTTTTCCTAACTCCACAAAATAGCCTGGTCCTTCGCCAGTCCTCCCATTTCACTCAGTCGCACCTCATCCACTCAGTTCAGGCCTTGATTCATCTCTCTCTCACAAGCCATATGCAATTCATCACAATGCTTCGTTGGCTGCTCTTCCGGAATGTATCCTGAATCCATTTACCTCTCTCCGTTTCCTATCACTCCAGGCTGATCACCGTCATTCCTCATCTGGCCTTACCCTATAGCCTCCTGACAGTCTCCCCTCTCCACTCTTGCCTCACAATGTCCATTTCCTTCCCAGCAACATGGGTGTGTTTTAAAAACACAGATGTGATCAAGCTATGCCCAACAGCTTACCATTACACTCGGAATAAATTTGAACTTTCCTAAGGCCTGACAATTGCCCACTCCTCAAACCTCATCTCAGAAAACTCCCACCTACTCCCACCTTTGCTCCGACATACGTGGCTCCTGTACAGTCCCCAGTCACTCTGCACTCCAAAAAAACCTCAAAGCCCTCACTTCTGCTGGGCCCACCTAGAATTCTTGCCTCCCATACCTTTTGTTGCCTAGCTCCTTATTTTGGCTCAAAAGTCACTTTCTCTCCTCAACATTTATTCATTCTAAAGCAGCCACCACTTTTATTATGTTACTTTTCATTTTTATAACCCATCGTTTTTTATTATGTTACTTCATTTTTTTTTCATGGCACTTGTTCAACAAATGAAGTGATTTTAGTTAACATCTCAAGAGTAGGTAAAACTAGTTTTAAAGCTATTCTACAGGGATTCGTCTAATAAGGGAAAGCCTTTAGGTGAGATGAACGTTGAGGAAGCCTAAAAATAATACCTTATCTTAAGGGACAGTACCTGGATTGCACAGGTGAGAACTAGTGGCTTTCTCAGTGCCCTGTGGAAAGGTTTAAAATTGGGTGAGTATAATCAGTGTTTCAGCTCCAGCTCTAACATCTAGTTCTTTGACTAAGTCGCATGGCCAAAAGGATTATAGAGTACCTATTTCCTGTTCCTCTATCTCAGCATGAAGCCACCAATTCAGGGGACTTCTTTCTTCTTTCTTGCAAATGTTTAACCTATCAGCATCTGACATGGAGCAAGTTTTGTGATAATCTAAGTACTCTGGTCTTTCCTTCCCGTAATTAAAAGCCCTTCCATGGTTAATTTAAGAAGTGATTATGTTTCCACTAAACTTCCTTTCAATAGGGACATAACTAATTTTACCTCCTTTTGAGTGATGACACCACAAGTGCTTTCAGAAGCTAATCGAGAGACACCCATTTTGAATTCTTTGACACCATTGATTAATGAGAAATATACATGGATAATTTTCCATGCTGCTTAACACCCTTTACTGCTAAAGGGTGTTAAGCAGCAGATGTATTATAAAGTTCTCATTCCCACTATAATGATAAGGGGGGTATTTTTTGGAGGGGGTTTAATGCAGAAAATCTGGAATCAGTGTTCCACCAACAGCAGTTACTGCTCATTATAATAATCATCACCATCAGCCTGATCCGTCTCCTGGGGCATGAGCTAGGAGCTAAAGAAATGCATTTTTATCTAGGATGATCAAAAATTTTACCTGAAGCCCAGGGTACTCTGTCAAGGAGCCAAATATGATGACTGCCACTGGCAGCTGTTAATATATTAAATTCCTTAGTCAAATTATTGTTTTAAGTGTTCTCTGAGTGAAACCATATTCAAGGGAATCTGAAATTTCAATCTCACTTTGAAAAACCTTTATAAGTCCCATGTATGAAGTGGAAACAGGAACAAATGTGGATAAATGATTAGAAATCATTTATGTGTGTATTAAGCTATAAGGAACCTATCTGAGTGCTATAGGGAATGTAGCCCAGCCCCCACTCAGAAAGGCCAGTGGGGAGTGAGGTCGGCACACAGGACCCATGCCCACAGATAGGTTTTCCCGTGGGGAATCAGGTTTGCATTGTACCTAGGCTGCTATGAGACTTGCTTTTGCTTAAACTCTCTCACCCTGGATTGAGGCAGCAAATGTTTACTACATATCTTTAACTTCCTAAAATCTATGCTAAACCTCCCAAGTATGGAGTGTAACCATTTCAACCACTTTTCCTCTTACTCTGCAACATCCTTCTCTTGTATCTCTTTAAGTAAATAGCAACATTCTTTCCTTTGTCATCTGTAAAAGGTAATCACCTACAGTGAACCTATGCATAGTAAATGAGGACCATCCTCCATGTAATGTACCCAGAAAAGCAAGAAAAGCAATAAAAACTTGTCCAGGCAGGGGTCAGGGCCCTCTCTCTCTCTTAGAGAGTGGCCATGCCATCCCTTTTTCTCCACGGGATTTCTGTAGTCCGTGTGAATTTGTTCGTTACAGTCACAACACATGGACCCTGCAGGCCGGGATCCACATTATTGAGGAAGGTAACATCAGCAGCAATTCATATTACAGAGAAGTGGAGACCAGTCTGTGCTTCCTGATTTTGAAGTTCCCTTTAAAATAACTTGCAACAGGACAATAGGACTTCTGGCCAGGATGGAGGCATAGGCAGAAACACCGTGCCTCCTCACACAACCAAAAGAAGGACAACAACAAATTTAAAAACAAAAAACAACCAGAACTGACAGAAAATCGAACTGTATGCAAGTGCAATAACCAAGGAGTTAAAGAAGAAACATTCATCCAGACTGGTAGGAGGAGTAGAATCGGGCAGCTGGGCGGAGAGGACTCACAGCAAGGCAGTGGCTGGAGGACCAGGTGAGGCAGTGGAGTGTGGACTGAGCGGTCCCATATTTGTGTGCAGATAAACCAGGAGGAACAACTAGGAAGCAAGACAGACCACACAACTGAGGGCTCCAGCTCGAGGAAATAAAGCCTCAAACCTCTGATTGAAAACACCTGTAGAGATTGAGACAGCAGCAGGAGAAACTCCCAGCCTCACAAGAGAGTTCATTGGAGAGACCCACAAGGTCCTAGAATGTACACAAGCCCACCTACCTGGGAATCAGCACCAGAAGGGCCCAATTTGCTTGTGGGTAGTGAGGGAAGTGACTGGAATCCAGCAGAGAGCGGAGCAAGCACCATTGTTCCCTCTCAGACCCCTCCCCCACATAGAGCATCACAATGCAGCCACGGTAAACACCTCATGCTCTTCCCCTCACTATGTAACAAGCACGTCAAGACAAAAAAAAAGAAAAAGAAAAAGAAAAAAAAAGGCCCAAATGAAAGAACAGATCAAAGCTCCAGAAAAAATACAACTAAGCAATGAAGAGATAGCCAACCTATCAGATGCATAGTTCAAAACACTGGTAATCAGGATGCTCACAGGATTGGTTGAATTTGGTTGCAAATTAGATGAAAAAATGAAGGCTATGAAAAGTGAAATAAAGGAAAATGTACAGGGAACCAATAGAGATGGGAAGGAAACTGGGACTCAGATCAATGGAGTGGACCAAAAGGAAGAAAGAAACATTCAACCAGAAAAGAATGAAGAAAAAAGAATTCAAAAAAATGAGGAGAGACTTAGGAACCTCCGGACATCTATAAATATTACAACATCTGAATTATAGGGGTGCCAGAAGGAGAAGAGTAAAAGCAACAAATTGAAAAGTTATTTGAACAAATAAAGGAGAACTTCCCCAACCTGGCAAAGGAAATAGACTTCTAGGAAGTCCAGGAAGCTCAGAGAGTCCCAAAGAAGTTAGACCCAAGGAAGCACACACCAAGGCACATCATAATTACCCAAGATTAAAAATAAGGAGAGAATCCTAGAAGCAGCAAGAGAAAAGAAGACAGTTACCGGTAAAGGAGTTCCATCAGACTGTCAGCTGATTTCTCAAAAGAGACCTTACAGGAAAGAAGAGGCTGGAAAGAAATATTCAAAGTCATGAAAGGCAAAGACCTACATCCAATATTACTCTATCCAGCCAAGCTATCATTTAGAATGGAAGGGTAGATAAAGTGCTTCTCAGATAAGGTCAAGTTAAAGGAGTTCACCATCACCAAGCCCTTATTATGTAAAATGTTAAAGGGACTTATCTAAGAAAAAGAAGATCAAAAATATGAACAGTAAAATGATGACAAACTCATAGTTATTATGAGTTTGTATTAGGTTTGGTATGGCAACCAAACCTAAAACAAAAACAAGAACAAAAGCAAACTAAGCAAACAACTAGAACAGGAACAGAATCACAAAAATGGAGATCACATGGAGAGTTATCAGTGGGGGAGTGGGAGAAGGAAAGAGGGGGAAAAGGTACAGAGAATAAGTAGCATAAATGATAGGTAGAAGATAGACAGGGGGAGGTTAAGAATAGTATAGGAAATGTAGAAGCCAAAGAACATATATATGACCCATGGGCATGAACTAAAGGTGGAGAATGCGGGTGAGAGGGGGTGTGCAGGGTGGAGGGGAATAAAGGGGGGGAAATGGGACAACTGTAATAGCATAATCAATAAAAATATATTTAAAAAATAAAAATAAATTTCAAAAAACAAAATAACATGCAGCAGAATGGTTGGGGAGGGGGGGTAGATTCCAGGGTAAGGTCAGGCATCATATGTGGTTTACAGAATAAAACCATAAAATCTCAGACTTGAACTGGACCTAAAGCTTGAATCCCATTTTTAGCATTAAGATGAACCTTTACTATGGAGCAAGCATTAGGTATATTAAGGATTCATAAATACAGGCTTAGGCTCTGCCTTTAAGGAGATAATAGTCTTGAACATGACTATCAGGATACAATTGAAAATTTAAAATCCTGTTACAATGGCTTAATGAAACAGGGTTATATTCCCTCAAAGTTTAGATCCAACGGTGGGAAATTCAGAATCATATGGGCAGCTCTGAGCTTCAAATGTCTTTCTCCTTAGCCATCACGACCATACGGCTTCCACTCGAGGCTTCCAAGCAGCAGCTCTACCTCCGCTCTCACGCCTCCTGCCAGCAAAGCAGGAAGAGGACAAATAAAGAGGGAAAGAAAGCTACTCAAATCAGGAAAGCAAAATCTTTCCCAGAAATCTCTGTATTTATTTATGTCTCCTGGCCAGAAGTGTGCAGCAAGGATGTCCCGATCTGCAAAGGATTCTGGAAAGGCAAGTATTTGAGCTAGGCATATTGCCACCTCAAACAAAGTAGGGACTCTGCCATGACAAAAAAGGCAGAATGGGATTGGTTAACGATAAGCAATATCTGCCATAGACTAATAAGTACACTGACAATTACATGTAGTATGATCTGTATGTAATACATTTTTGCAGGACATTGGACTGTCTGCCCTCCTGTTGGGGAGAGGTGTTATGGCAGGCTTCTCTGAGGAAGAAAGACTCACAGGTGAGTCCCAAATGAAGAATGGAATTGTCAGGGTAGACAAAAGGAAGGATTCTTCAGAAGAAAGACTAAGAGGGTTAAGTGGGCATGGAAAAATGGTTGTATATCAGAACACTTTCAGTTGCTACTGATAGAAATGCAACTTGAATGAAAAAGTACAGAGGCAAGGTTTTGGGTATGGCTAGCTCCAGTAGCTCAAATGATATCACCAAGACTCAGTATCTCTTTCTTTCTTCTCCTTGATTCTGAACAGGTAGTAAGCAGTTTCAGGCTTGTATCCCATCCTATCAGCAGCTTCAGAAGTTCCAATAAAGTTCTGAGTATGCATCTCATTGGAAGAACTTGGGACATGTGTCCATCACTCTCAACTATCACTGTGGGCAGGAAAATGGGATATGCTAATTGGGCAAGGCTGAATTTCATGTCCACGTCTGGAGCCATAATCAAACCACTTGAACTAAAAGTTCAAAAGAAGCTTCTCCAAGGGAAAACTGGAGTAAATAAAGCAGACCAATGTAGCAAGTGTTTCTTGCAAAGAATAAATTATCTTAGTGATATAAGACATGGGCTGATTTTGGTGAGGGGCAGGGCAGACTCTGAAACGACACTGGAATTCAGGCTTGAGTATCTGGGAATGATGCTGACACTAAGACTTAGAGCCTTAGTGACTAAGCAAACTGGTGACTATGCACATACAGAATCAGGCTGGAAATGAGAAGGGGACTAAGGTTGGCAATGATGATGATGATGACAGTAATAATAATAACAATAATAATAGTAATAAAACTATACCCCCTGGAAAGCCAACAGAAAATAAGTAATGGGGAACAGAAAATATAGGACCTTATAACAGACCACCACTTATAACAGACCACCAGATTGGAGATACTGATTTTTTTATTAGTGATTGATTTTTAGAGAGAGGGAGCAACCTCAATTTGTTGTTTATTTATGCATTCATCGGTTGATTCTTGTATGTCACCTGACCAGGGATCAAACCCACATCCTAGGCATGTCGAGACGATGGTCTAACCAATAGAGGTACTTGGTCAGGGTGAGATACTGATTTTTTAAAAATCTTTAGGCTCACCTTTGTTTACACAGGCATTTTAAAGTATTTATTTTAATATGCAGAACACTATGACTGAAATTTTTCTAAATACATCCTACGTCAGCTGTCTTGATTATGTTTTCAAATCTCCAATGTCTCCTTTCCTCTTTCTCTTAGATAATCAATGTCTTTAAGACCATAACAAGGGATTAAATCATAACAGTTTGAGATGAATAGTAATTGGAACCTGCAGATATAGTAAAAAAATAACACCTAAATTTTTGAACCTACATGAAGCCAATAAGCTGTCCCTAAGTCAGGTTTAATTAATGCGCCATGTTTCTCTGCTCCTAAAGTGTATGAATAAATCTTCAAAACCAAATTAGTGCTTTAAAATATGAGCTAGCCAATACAATATGAGTTAGCATACAAGCACATTAAAATGGTATTTCTATTTTGAATCAACATAGTTAAAGATTTACAAACGTTAAACAAGATTTCTCATATATAAATTTGGTCTTTCTTTTAGCTATTACCATTATAATAGAGATTTAGTGACCTGGTTTCAAAAGAACAAGAACAATTTTTTTAATATCTCTTAAATCTACATTATATGTATAAATCCCCTAAATTGGAAGTAACTTTAATTTGAATACATCTCCGGGGGTATATATATGGTTGTCAGCAACTCAGTAATACCAGCATTACATAGTGATAAAAATTTTTCTAAAAATAGATAAGAAATTCCACTTTTTATGTGTTAAAAACACGGATTGTTCTGAAAGAAGACGTAAGATACATGCTCTGGGAGAGAGAGATTTTGTTAGGTGTCTGGCCATCAGCCATTCTCCTCCCTCTCCTTTCTCACAGAACCGTGGCTGTTTATAAGTGTGTGCTGTCCCTCCCAGGCCTTGTGCACAGGGGAGCCTGGCCCGCTTCAGCCCCAGAGGGTGAATTCTGACCGGTCTATGGCCATCGTGATGGTCCATTTCCCTCACAATTATTGACCCAAGCACATGTCTGTGTGATTTTTAGGGGAAGTTTATTGGAAAGCAACTGGAAAGAATTTCCTCACTCTCAAAACAAGACACATCTCTTATCTCCTATAATCAAGGGAGAGACCATTTCCTGCCTCCTATATACCAACCACCTTGCCACCTAGAGGTGAGGTAGCTGAAGACAGCTGAGTAGGGCACAGTGGAAAGATGGAGAGATCCCCACGCCACGATGCTGGGCCACCGAACAAATCAATCCTGAAGCCATCGAGTGGGAGACTTCTATGTTAGATAATAACATTTCCTTTCTTTTCCTTTTAACAGATGTGAGGTAGATTTTTTTGTTACTTGTGGCCAAAGGATCCTGATATATAATTTTATTGTTTTAACTATTAAAAGATTGAGAGGTTAAGAAAAATAATAGCAAAAAGTAATGTGATTAAAAAAAACAAAATACATTTTATTTCTAGGAATGCATATTCTTCAGAAACACTCATGTCCTGTGCAGAGAGATCTATTAATGCCCAGGGGTTGTTCACGAAAATGTCTTTGAATAGCAGAGTCGCTAAATTGTTTCTAGTAAAATATGCTGTTGACTCCCTGCTCTACTTCAACGACCTCTCAGAGGGCCCGATCCTCCTGGAGGATCCAGTAGCTGGCAAAAATGCCACAATCCTGAGCCAATTTACACAACTCATCAGGAAAGCCATCATTTTCTAGCCCAAGGTTCCTTCCAAACAGCAATGTGAATCTTGATGGGCAGGCGGATGTGGCACTGAATGGTTGATTATCTTCACTGACTTTGATTAAAGTCTAGTGCAAAACAAATCCTTGGTACTCCTGAGATCTCACACATGCAGACTCAGTTTCACCCTTTTTGTGTCTCTCAACTTCTTTCCTGTTTTACCCCATTTCTTTTGTCTCAGGAGAACCCTCCACTTCCCCCCGAAGACTCTACCCTACACTTTTTCTCCAGGTAAATATAGCTAGAATAAGTGCATGGTACACTTGTAACATCTGTTTACTTCATTTTCATGTGATTGTTCTCATAATCATATGAGATGGGTACCAACTACCAGTTTAACCAGGAAAGGTGCATATAAGGTTTCCATTTACCAAAACCTTAATTCTCTGTGGTCAAACTCTCACTTCTGTAAACATCCTGAAGTTCCCTTCCCTTTGTTTTTCTAGTACATCACAGGGTTCATTACATGTCCATGATTTCACTAACTTCATACATTGTATTTCTGACAGCACATTAGTTAGGGTGAACTAATTGACATGCTAGACCAACACATGCAACGGCTCCACTAGAATATCCGTTCTTGCTGCTGCAGCAGTCCCAATAGGAAATGTAGGTCAGAGCACTGGCTCTCCCCCACGTGGTAATTCAGGGGCCCGAGCTTCTCCTGCACTGTGACTCTGTCATTTTTTAGGGCATTGTTATTACCCGTATCCAGCCTGAGGAAAAGGAAAAAACAAAAAGGAACACAAGGGGGAAGGTTTTATCTGTTCAATGTTTTCTCTTCTGAAAGATGGCTACATCCCATAGATCAAATTCTGGATCCCTTTTTTGTTTGGTAAACCAAGATATAGAACATCAAATTGGTTGTTGCACATCAAATGCTTGCATGAATATGTATTCTGTTCCATACCTCATCAGAAGTGATAATCTGTCTGGATTTGCTTCTAGATTCAGATTAGTGTGGATTTATTTAATATGTTTAAGAGCACAAAACTCCCCAGAGTGGTTATTTAGAGCTAATAACATAACTGGGAACTAGAATTAAACTGTTGATGGGTAACATTTTACTTAGACATTCTCCAGCTTAGGTTGCACAAAATGAGTGAATAGAACCACCTATTACTACCTGAAAATAATTATCCAGCTAATTTTCTGTTGGATGATTAAAAAGTGATTTTGGTTTTGATATTTATTAGTTTGACATCCTTATGGAACTATTTAATCATAAAAGGTTAATCTTCCCCTACAAAATTCTCTCCTACATGAGATTTTCCTGGAAAAACAATAATCAGAACCTTCCCATACTTAAATGAAGGACTCAATCATGTTGTCAGTCTGTGTGAGTTATCCGGTTTGCATATGAGCTGAAGATACATTCTTTTCAACAGTACACCCTGTCCAGTCAGCAGCCTCAAAAATATGTCGGTCGAAGGGAGAACTGAAGGAGAGGGTGTCATGGCTTTGTTCCACATGTAACCACTCACAAAAAAATAAGTCACAAAAAATGTCCTGCCAGTTCCTGGCAACATCTTTGGGATACAGAAGGTGATGTGTTAAAAATATGGCTTCAGATATCAATAAATCGACAACAACTAGCTGTTGCAAACAACTAGTTGCACAAATCATTGCACCTTGAAAAGAAGGATAATAGGCTGTGTTGCCATAAGAAAATCAGCTGGCTGGTTACCTAACAGCTAGGAGTAACCTGGATGGCATCACAGCAAACAAAGGTATGTAAGGTCCTTGGATTTACAGGTTCAAAAATTTGATCCCCATAGTACACCTGAATTATCAGACTCAAGGAGACTACTATATGCATGGCAACCAAATACACAGGGTACGGCTATGTAAATCATAGTGCAATGTATTCATTTAAATAAGAAATATGACCACAACACACAAAAGAATGCTCATTTTGGTAAAGCCTGTACTTTTCCTGTAGGCAGTTAATATTTAAATCGTATTATACCCAGAAGGTGGTTTGGTGAGCAATGAGGAATTTGAACTAAGGGAGTTATTTATGTGATTCAAATGTTTGATGTCACTGGATTTTGATTGTCTAATTCAGTCATTTTTCAACTTGTATTTTTATTTTATTAGCAGCAGAACACATTTTCAGGATAAATTCCTACAAGGAACACACACACAGATATATAGGTATATAGATACCTGTGATTCTCTCTCTCTCCCTCTCTCCCCTTCTCTCTCCCCCTCTCTCTCTTTCTCTCTCTCCCTCTCTCTCCCCACTTTGACTGAAACTCTGGTAGTCTGCCCAGAGCCCTACATGCTTGGCTACACCATAGTCTGGAAGGAGTCAGGCAGAGCATCTGGGAGGAGCACTCCAAGGAGGAAGCCAGCATAAGCAGAGATCAGGAAACATGAAAGAATGTGGCACATTGTGGGAAGTGCAAGTGGTTCGACAAGAATGGGATATCGTCTTTGTGAGGGGATAGAGAGCGGGGATAGTAAGAAATCAGGCTGAAGAACTAAGAAAGAGATAAATGATGAAGGAATTGTACACTTGGCTAAATCATTTGGGTCTTATATAGAAAGCTGTGGAAAACTTTAAAAGGAGTATCAGCAGGGCCAAGACATGATAATCAAATTGCAATTTTATAGATACCACTTTGGCCAAAGAATTGAAAATTGGGTTAGTAGAAGGGGTACAATATATGCAAGGAAGGCAGGAGGCCTGTGCCTCCCCCTTAGGACTTGGCTGCACACTAGCGGTCCTCCACGGCCAGCACCTGCATTTCCACACCTGACAGTTTTCTCTTGCTGCTGGATCTCGCTTTGTCACCTGCAGAAGTGTCAGAGAATTCGTGCCCCAGGCACACCCTCAGCCTGGGACTGAGGAGGGCTGGCTTCCCAGTGGGTTAAGTTCCAGTTGCTCACCAGGGTGGCTAGCTTTACAATAGAACTTTTGGCTGCTTCCTCTTCCTTGTCTCACCCATTCACCTACCCTGTGTACTTCACCTCCCAAATGAATTACTTGTTCTCAAATCTTTATTTCAGGATCTGCTTCTGGGAAAACCTAAACTAAGACAAGGCCACTGCAGGTGATGGATGATGAGGGCCTGACTCAAGCAGGGGCATAGAGCTGGAGACAAAGGAAATGGGCTGGATATAAAAGATGTTAAAACTCAGTGTGGAAAATATCAGAGAATTTCAGTATGACTTTCAGGTTTCTGATTTCAGCAACTGAGGATGGTAATACCATTCACCAAGCAAAGGAATGGAGGAGAAGAAGATGATTGGGGGAAAGAAGACAGACTCAGAGCTGAATATACCGGGTCTGAGGCCCCTGAGGAGCGGCCAAGTAGAGGGAAGAAGTAGGGCGTTGAATGTAACAGCTGGAGCTCCAGTGACCGGTCAAAGCAGGAGATACATACTTGGTACAGTGCCCTTCTGTCATTTTTGTGCTCAGTATCTGAATCACCTTCCTATGAGTGGACAATATAACATGAATAGAAGCAAGACCCCCCTCCTCCAATCAAAATAATCAGCAAGGGAGCAGAATTGAGCATCTAGGACACAGTCATGTAACTTAGACTTGGCCAATTAGTTACCCAGACCCTTTAACATACCAAGGTGATGAGACACAGAGGCAAGGCAGTCTGATTATTCAGGGTGAATGTGGCAGAACTGAGAGGCGAGGGTTTCTGGGGGTGGTGGCCATGGCATGGAGGTCCCAACTTCTATAGTTCCTGCCAGGTCAACTTCAGGGGAGGGAACCAAGAATTTTTGCTAATTTATCATATGATAGAAACTGCAAGTCAAATTTCATCTTAAAATAAAAATCATGAAAACCTCAATTAGAGTTAACAAATTCTGGCCCTGGCTGGTGTGGTTTAGTTGGTTGGTGTGTTGTTCCATAGAACAAAGGGTCACAGGTTCAATTCCCAGTCAGGGCATATATCCAGCTTTTGGGTTCGATCTCAATCCTTGGTTGGAGTATGTACAAGAAAATAGCCAGTCAGTATTTCTCTCTCACATTAACGTTTTTCTCTCTTCCCCCACCCCACTCTTCTTTTCTCTCTAAAAGAAATGAAAAAAAAAGTCCTCAGGTGAGGATTCAAAAAAGTATTAACACATTCTGCCCTGACTTGTATAGCTCAGTGGATTGAGCATGGGCCTACAAACCAAAGGGTCACCAGTTTGATTCCCAGTCAGGGCACATGTCTGGGCTGTGGGCTAGGTCCCCAGTCGGGAACACGCAAGGGCAACCACACATTGATGTTTCCCTCCCTCTCTTTCTCCTTCCCTTCTCCTCTCTCTAAAAAAAATAAATAAATAAAATCTTAAAAAAAAAATGAACACATTCTGAGGTTTAACACAAAATGTTGATGATTGTTGAAGCTGAAAGATGATGGGTGGCCTTTTCTTTGTATTTTTGTATCCTGGAAAATCTCCCTGATTATAGAGTAAGAGTATTTTGGCCAGCGTGGCGGCACATGAAGGATGAATCAGAAGAGGGGAGAGACAAGGCGGAAGGGCACCCAGAGCTCCCGGGCAGGCGGCCGGAGGAGAACCATCTCTTCGGAGTAACCCGAGGAACACCCAATGCCTTACTCATCAGATACAACCAACGATTATTTGCTGATCAATCTCAACCTAGAAATTGAGCAACTGAATTAGGACTAAACTTTGTTTAATCAGAAAACTAAAGCGTTAGAAATACCTGAAGACTTGAGTCACCAACGGCCCCCAGTTTGTTTTCTAGAAATTCAGACTCCTCAGATCTCAGGTTCCTCACTCACCTCTGTGCCACGGGTGGCTCACGATTTTCTTTAGTACACTATGGGTATTTTCCTCTCCTTGGTAGCTGTTGTCACACTTGATGTTAGTAATTCTACTTCTCATCTCCTACAGCTTTTCTCCCCAGTGAATTTCTGACCCGACCACCAATCTTGGATAGCCAGAGTTTTAAGATACCACCTTCTTGCCTTGCTCTTCAAGCTTTACAGAAACCCCCACCCCCACCCCCACCCCATCTCTAAGAAGAGAATCTTGGAATACATTTCCTAAGGGCCGGCTGGAGGACATTTGAGTGACACCATCCCAGGCCACTAAAAAGCACCAGCTCCCAGGGGCAGAATGGAATCTCTGCTTTACAGGATAACTCCTATCCTATTCAAACGCAAACGTCTGGAAACACTGCGTTATCCAGCTTTATTCACCATTTTATCCCTGGGTCCTATAGGGATTTTGATCAAAAGAGAATCCAAGAAAATAAACCAGCCACACCTGCAAATTTTATGACTAGTATGTTGTTTGTTTGTTCGATCAGGGCGGGGGAGGGATGGCAGAAAATCAAGAGCTATGGGAAGACTGTCCTTACAGCTCAGCTCCTCTACCGTGGGCTCTTTTCCAGTTGGTGCAACAGGAGATCTGGGGCCTGTGTTTGCTTTTCTTGGCACTCACAGAGGTGGTGTCTGTAGCTGAAGACACTGGGGCTGTTGCCAGAGGCCCTGCTGGAGCTGGGACTGTGATTCCAGGTTCCAAGATCTCATCTGCTCCCAGTGATGGGGAACATTCTGATCTTGGCAAATGCTCGCATGCCGGCACACCATGTACCCCTCACTCTTCCCCCTATTGCTCTGACCCCAAGCAGAGCAGTGGGTGACCTCTGGACACACACAGCTCAGCAGCACCACTGTCTGAATTCCCTGCATCTCCCTGGGGAGCTCAGCACAGTGGACACAACCACGATTACAAACTGCTAGTGACCTGGCAGCATATTAACCACAGAGGAGAAAGGTGAGGAACCTTTTTTCCCTGGTAGCTGACCCCAGGGCCCCGCAGATTCCAGAGGTAGATGCCTTAGAGTGAGCCTGCTTCAGATGCTAAGTGTTTCTGCCACGCAAATTAGCACAACCTGTGCAAAATTAGAAAAATAAAATACCTTTCCTGCAGTGGAAGATGTGATCCCCTTTTTAGGTCATCGCTGGTCCCTAACATTGGGGGGCTGTTCTCCACCAGTGGCTGGGCCACGGTGCTGGCTGTCACTTTTACCCCTGTAGAACACTGAATGTGGTCAGTCTGTAATAAAATCCTCCAAGACAGGCTCCACTTGTACTAGCTCACCCTCCACCTCCATTTGCAGGATCCTCTCATGAGGTTGCCCTTTCCCAGAGGCAGCTGCAGCCCCTCCCCATGCTCCATACCCAGGCACCTGACCTCAGCTCCACCCTGTCCCGTATTCAGAGAAAGGGGTCTGCCCTCCTGTATCCAGTGCTGCCCTTGCCCTGGCCTGCAGTGTTTCTCAGCTTCCGACTCACAGACAGGAGAGACAAATCAAACCCCATAATTCACTCCTCAGTTCTCACCTCCACAGGAGCCACATTTCCAGCTGTTGTCCGATTCCCTCCCACTTTTGCCTGGATACCAAACAGATAGTTCAGTTTTTGGTCAACAGTATGATTTCAGTTAAGAAATAGTCTCCATTCATCTGATAGTTTTAAAGTAATAGTTATTGAGCTTTACTGTGTGCTTGGTGCCTGATAAATATTATCCTATTCGATCCTTACAGCTGTCCTATCAAGAATGAAAAAACTGTGGTCCAGAGAGACCCAACTGCCAAAAGTGCTAATGCCGTTAAATGCTTAAGCAGAATTTGAACTTAAGCATTTTGAACCCAGAGCCCATGTTTTTAAACACACTGCATCTTGATTGCTGACACCTAGCAGCACCCCTTTTTAAATCACTAGTATCTACCAACTTCAAGGAAAGTTTGCCCCCTCACTCCGTGCTGTTAACCGAAAGCTGCCTCTCCACCTTTCCCTCTGCCATTGCCCTGGGGTGCCTCCCAGGTTAGTGTTCGGATAACTCCTCCCACAGCCTGTGTCAGTTTTAGGACACTGTGCGGTGCAAGAATCTAAATGCCCACCCAAGCTGGCTTAACTAATAGGGATATTGATCTTATGTGATAGTAATTGTTTTTAGATCAGACTTTAGGGCTCCATGATCAAGCAGCTTGACAATGCCACCAAGGATCCAAGGGTCAGGGCTCTTTCCACCTCTCCATCTCCTCACTCTGTAAACTCAATACAAAGCCTGGCTCCCCTCAAGAGTTGAGGGTGGCTGCCAGAAGCAATGGGCACCACAAGCTCCCTGCTGCTGTCCCAGTGTGAATGAGGGGTGGGGTCGGAACTCTTCTCCAATCATGTCTGATTGGACAAATTTAGGTCACATGCCCACCGCTGGACCAACAAAAGGGAAATGCACAAAGTGATTGGTTTAAACCCAAATTCCAGCACCAATCCCTAGCAAAGAGGATGGGATTACCTTGATTGGTTTAGATTATTCAGGACCTGGGAGATCACTTTCCTCTTCATGGAGAAGGGATGACATCTTTTGGGTTCCACTGAGATGGAAAGAGGGGTGGCTGCTGCAACTATCGATTTCAGTTTGTCCATCAGAGTCACTGCATATACTCTTGCAGCACGAGCACTGTCCGAGGGGCCTTGATGAAAGAGTGAACAATGGCTGCTGTCTCTGTTCACCAAGCTGTGTGCCCCGGTACAGAGCTGTGTCTGCCCAGAGGCAGGGGTGCCTCTGTGTGCCTCCAAATACACAGTCTCCTTATGTTCGCCAAGCCATGTATCCACATGAATGAAAACTCTTAGAACAGGTACCTTTTTCTAATTTGTACAAATGTACCTGTGGTGGGCAAGCTCAGATTCCCCTTTAGGAAAGGACAGGCTGGCTGTCAGCAGAGGGGTGCAATTAGCTGGCAGCTTCCAACTGTTAACCCCTTTAGAGTCTGCCTCAGTTTACAAGGGAGTTCGTGCTGTTTTCTGTGCAGCCCCAAGTCAATGACTAAGCAAGGCAGATGGTGGTTCAAGGACTACACTTCGCACCCAACACAGGACTGCTCTAATGGGCATTCCTTGTCCCACAGCTCTTGGTCAGGACAAAAAGAGTTTGTCAGGCCTGCAACATGCTCCAATGGCTCCCCTGGCCATTCCTACTTCGCCCCCTTTCCTTTCATTGGTGTTACCTCTCAGTAAGCCTTTTGCACTCCTCACTTCATTTCAACACCTGCTCCCAAGAGAAACCAACCTGCACTGCACCCCGAGACCTAGCCGTGACTCTCCTCCTTCCACCCACATGTCTTGCACCTCCAGAGACCCTGTCCTTATCATATGCTCTTCACCACTCCTGCTAAAACTGCTTTTTATATGCCTGTGACCTTCAGTTCTTTGACCCTCCCCCATTCTTAGTTCACCAGCCAACTTCTAGTTTCCCCTTCGGCACACCTTGGCCTGGACCCCACCTTAACCATGACTTTGTTAGCACCTGATTTCTCCCCACCCTTAGGCCAATCCCCAGTCCTGGGAAAGCTACAGTAAAATGTTCCAAAAACTGGGTTTAATGAGTTAATGACCAATCCACATTATCTGACTTTAATTGGGCCCTCGGGTGCTCCTCAGTGACTATTTTACTAATCTCTGTAGACTCCCACTGCGTTGATGCCAAATGTTTTCTTCTCTCTTCACTTCCTAGCATTCCTTTCTCCTAATTTCTCCTCAAACCCTGGGATAAAATTTTAACCTTCTTTCCATATGAAACAAGTTTGTAGTCCCCGAACTTTCCCTTTAGAGTAGGCATTTCTTGTTTTTCCTTACCCAGATCCATTTATCCCAGGATGGGCATGAGAACCAAGCCAGAAAAATGAAAGCTTGTCTGGTCTACATTGGGGGAAAATAACTCTTTTGCTTGGGGGTTGCTAATCTATAAAGAAATAACCCCCATTATGCCCCACAAGGCAAAGGGTCTGCCTAAGAAAAAGCCTGAGGAAAGCAGGTCTATTCCCAATGGCATCCTGCAGCTCCTAGACCCATCTGTCTTGAAGTCATCACACTGCAGGACTTTTCAATTACATGAACCAATAAATCCTCTTTTTTACATAAGCTGGTTTGAATCATGTTTTGTATTTGCAACCTACATTCTTGACCTATAGCCTGCTCTTTATCTCCAGACTTGTTTATATGTTTACCTGCTCATTTCATCTCTCTACGATGAAGGGACCATTCTCATTGGTTAGTTTTCTATCTATCCCATATTTTTCTTTGGAACCTTGTTTTATCAATTTCCTTTTCTCCATGGACTTTTTTCCAATTGTCCTGGTTAATAACTGGTATTGGCTGAATAAATATTACCAAACTATTTCAAAAGGCATTTCTGAGGGGATAAGAATGTGCAAGCAGGCAGGAGAGGGTCATTCCAAAGAATGAAGGAAGAAACTTCCTCAGTGGTATAATCCCTATCCCTCCACGTCCTCCTCTGCTTGTTCCTCAAGGAGGTAAGGTCTCAGCTCCACACTTGCCCTTCGTCTGGCAGTTGGTGCACCCTTTCCTACCTGAGGAATAGTTTTGTGGCACACAAAGGCGAGCAAAACCTGAACTCATTCTGTGTAATAGATTCTTCTTTCTAGAGCTCAGAAAACTTAAGGGAAGGGAGCAGAACTGTGTACATCGACAGCCCTCCGTTGTGCTCAAAGTCACCTCAGTGCTCAGACATCAGATTGTTTTTCTGTTTGTTTTCTTTTTCATTTAATTTTTATTTTAGAAAAATATATTTGCATGATTTAAACATTTAAACTAAATAGCATCTCTAGCCTCCCCCTCTTTTTATGTTGCAGTTGCCATTTTTATCACATCTACATACATTGAAATCCCCAGCAATCTTGTATTTTGTTGTCAACATTTATACATATTTTAAAGATTTATGAGGAAAAAATACTCTATTACATTCACCCAAACATGTGTTTGTGCTTCCTTCATTCTTAGTGTTCCCATTTTCCCTCTCGTATCATTTCCCTCTAGCTTGAAAAACTTCCTTTATCATTCATTTTAGAGCAGGTCTACCTGAAATAAATTGTCTTAGTTTTCTTTCTCTGAGGATCTCTTTATTTCCCCATAATTCCAGAAGGATGTAGAATTCTCGGTTAATAGTTCTTTTCTTGAAGCACTTTAAAGATGTTGTGCCACTGTCTTCTAGGGTCTATATAATGTATGATTTTTTTCTGTCTGCTTTCAAGACTTTTTCTTTACTTTTGATTTTCAGTAGTTTGTTTATAATGTGTCTAGTGTGGTTTTCTCTGAGAGTATTTTGTAACCTTATGTGTTTCACTAAATCAGAAAGTTTTCAGCCATTATTTTCTCAAATATTTTTTTCGGCATCAAAGTCTTCCCTTCTCTCCCTGAAATTGCAACGACAGACATGTTATATATTCAAATATTGTCTCAGACATACCTAATGAGCTGTTAATGGTGTAGAATCTTTCTTTCCTAGTTCTGTACATCAGTGATTTCTACTGATGAATCTCCAAATTCACTGCTTCACCATCATCTCAATTCTGCCATTAAGCCCACCCAGTGATTATTTTTTAATTTACACATTGTGCTTTTGGTTCTAAAATATTCATTTGGCTCTTTTTTTTTT